>JACCGJ010024026.1:0-14770 GCA_013407085.1 Atriophallophorus winterbourni | reverse complement strand
TCTACCCCGATATTCCATGGTGCGACAGACACGGAAAAACCACCGAACGTGAAAACCTTTCCTCCCAGTAGTCTCATTTTACTAGGGGTTCCGGAAATCATCGGTGATTCTTCCATTCCCGAACGCGCTAGCCACGATCCTAAGCAGTGGAGATTTCTGACAGAAATTATGAACATTCACGAGGAAGTTACGGTCGTGATTTTCCGTCAACCCCGATCCCCAAAGTACAATGGAACTGATCAAACTCCACCGAAGGTGATCCTTTTAAACTGCGTCATGGCCGATAGACTTTACTTACTTTACTTTTGTGCGACTGGCTCCACGGGTGGATTAGCCGGCTTCATTGATGTCTCGGATTGAGACATCATCATGAAGTTTCTTGGGGATAGTGTACAAGTGATGTCCCCAGCACCACTTGGTGTTTGTTCGAGTACACCTCTCTAGCCTTTGCACAGCCAAGTGCAACCTACAAGGCAGCATGGAGTTGGCAGATAAACGCGCTGTGCGCTAGTTATCTACCTACGGGGCTTCTCTCCGGATTTTTCCTTGGGGTTTTCTCCCGAAGTCTTTCCCGCAATCGGGTGACCCACAAGGCAGTGGGGGTTCGGAGTCAGGGTTTTCCTTCCCCTAGATGGATTGCCAGTAGCTGACGAGCTCCATCTGCACGGAGCAAACTGGTTTTAAGGCGCCAGTCACCCGCCTTCGCCCCTTCTCCTGTCAGTAAGAGCAGTTCCGCCGGGCTTGTGAAAGCCACTCGTGCAGGCCAGGAGTTGGACTTGGTTGTCAGAGGCTATTTGAGACGCACGCCACGTGGGAGCATTTTATAGATAGTAGGTGGCTCATTCCTAATACCACCCCCGGCTGTGACAACCTTTGAATAGACTAAGATGCACATGGTGGTAGCGCATCACTTACGAAAATTAAACGTAAAGAAATCTCCAGGACCAGACGAGATAACTCTAAAGTTGCTCAAAACCTGTCATGCGCAGATATCTGAACCTCTTTCCCTCATGTTTAATAATTTGCTCCAAGCTTGTGAGGTACCAAAAGACTGGAAACTGGGACGAATAATACGCATTTACAAAAGTGCTTGCCGTTCTGAGGTTAAAAATAACAAACGTTTTTGAGCGAATACTAACCACAGAAATAGTGCAACATCTGGAAACGAACCAAATTTTGGCAGTTTCCCAACATGGATTTCGCAGAAATCGCTCTTGTCTAACAAATTTGCTGACAAGCTTAGACGATTGGACGAGGATTGTAGATGCGGGGGGGGGGCTGTATTCATGCGTGATACATGGACATTTCTAAAGCGTTCGACAGAGTTGATCATAATTTACTCTTGAGCATGCTGACGAAACACGGTATCATTGGAAGATTATATGAATTGATAAGTGATTGCCTCAGCAACAGACACTTCAGAGTTCGGGTGGACGGATAATTATAGAAGAAATTCGATGTCACTAGCGGTGTTTCACAAGGATCAGTGCTTGGAACAATACTGTTTCTAGTCTATATGAACGATTTGCCAATACCAAATGATAGTAAGATGGTTTTGTTTGCTGACGATATAAAAGTATGGAGGCGAATCAGCTATGCTGATGATTGTATTTTACTGCAAAGCGATTTGAATGCTTTGTACAACTGGGACAAAATGCTCAGGTACCTTTTCGAAGCAGACGATAACAAATAAAATGTTCGACTCCAGTTGGTATCACGAAAAATAGCAAAACATTAATGAAGTCAATCCGATTATTAAGCCTGGTTACCAGATTGCCAACCACAACAACAACCATAAAGTTACCGCTTTGCGCAGCTAGTTTTCGATTGGGGGTGTTAACACGGCGATTACATGAACTGACTTTCATCAAATGGAAAACAAACACCAACCTAGATATTTTCGCATCGGCAAATCCTTCGCATTGTACAGATACTGCAGCGCGAAATCCATGTTGAAGAAACTCGACTCAAACAAGCGGAGTAGCCCAGCGGAGCCTGGATCCCATCCACCACGATCTGGAGCGTTCGCTGTGGTGACATCCTCAAGGTGGTGGTCGTGAGATGTGGTGTCGTGTGATTTGTGGCGGCTCAGTCGACGAGCGACACGCGCTGCGACGAGGAAGAATAAAGAACAAGACAAATTATAAACAACCATCACGATTGCATGTATGTATGTATGTATGTATGTATGTATGAAAGCACAAGCCTGATCCAGGCAAAGTGCCGCACAGTCAGAGACTGCACGTGGGCTAAGATACTGTCAGGTTGCCCAGGCCTAGACAGATATGAGGAGGAAATAAAAATAGAAATGATAGTGAGACTCCATCGTGTTCCAGCATGCAGCCAACTACCGTTGGCCAATCAATTTAGCACGATGTTAGCCGCACAGCACAAAAATGCTGCACGATTACCACCCGAAAAGATGAGTTTGAGTCGAGCAGGCTGTGAATGAGTAACGCTATTTCTTTCTAATTCGTTTCATTGTAATTGAAAACAATAGAATACAATGGCGCCAATAGCGTTGGCAATCGAGAATTTATCATATCATCAACATCATCGTCATAGACAGCATTACACCGGTAGCATGTACCGAATGCTTAACTGCCATACAACCATGAAAAAGTAAAATCCTAAAAGATGAGGAAGCGTGGGACTTAAATTGCTACGGCTTCTATAGAAGAGTAAGCACAAACAAACTAAGATGAAGTGCCTACACCTCGAATGGAATATGCATTCAAACAAGTTTCGTGAACGAGTAGAGCGACATCAGCATGGCAGCGTCCTTGCGGCTTTCACTGTCATGCATCATAACAAGCTTTTCTCGTCACTTGTAATCGTATCGCGACTACTCAAACACAATGGTGGTTTTAAGCGAACATAACACGTTATTAGGATATTATAAAATAAGGATAAGAGGTCAAGTGACACGAAGCGTTTACTTTCCACCAAAAAAACGGATAGACAGTGAGTTAGAATAACGCGAAATTTTTATACCATATGACATCGAGGTTGGTTTGTTGCAAGCTGTTATAGGCTTCAAAATCTCGTTTACTGGTGACTTATTACTAAGAATGTTATTTTACGGAACAAATTACTATGACACGACGACACGGCTGCAAACGCTACAGTATGGATGTTGAAAGACCAAGGGCAGTGCTTTTCTAAGCTCCATAAACCTCAGAAAAGTTTACTCATAAAGTTCCGATGTTTCATCATCTTCTTCACCACGAAGAGACTTACACCGATAACAAGTACCTAGTGCTTAACGGCTATAAAACCATAGCATGTTCGAAACTGAAAAAAGATAGAAAATGGTGGGACAAGAAAAGCTACAGAAACTGTGGAAGATTAGAACAGACACATTGAGATGAGGTGCCTACACCCCAATCCGAACACACATTCAATCAAGTGTTTTGAACTAGTTGAACGGCACCAGCATGGCAGCTTCCTTGCGGCTTTCATTGTCTCAAGCGCAAGTCGAATTCCAATGACGGTGGGATGCATAATTTAATGATTATGATGATAAATACATACGGATTTTGATAATCTAAGTCAAGTAACACAACAATGACAATAAAAGGTGAAGCGACTAAACCGCAGACCTGATTACGTACAGATTGGTGCATCGAAATCGTAGAATTGTGGTTGTGTGGTCACCTCATGTAACACTACGTTTCGCTTAATAGAGAGTTTGATGGTCTCACGCTCATAGGGAGAAAACTTCGTTATTCACTTAGCTATTAGCAGAACAAGAACGCTCATACAGCGCTACATTCAGAGCTGCTAAGTGTCGACAGCAAGCATTCAACAGCAATTTAGACGAATTAAAATCGCACTGCCGTTTCGGTTAATGAAGGCATCGGCGAAAACAGCGATCAGATTACGCAACACAGATTTGCTATTCTATTATACATAAATAAAATTACTGTAGCTTTCGAGAAAGCTGGGGGTGGCACATAAATAATTAATCGAGTAACATGGGGTAGACTAATCTCAAACCTGCGTCGGTAAATCTCTCAAACAAGAACCGTGTCCAAAATACCGATACACTTGAGAAGACATTGCATCTATGTGATTGGAAAGGTTTCGAATTAACAGATAAACGGCCGCAGTAACTAAATGAACAAAGCATAAAAAGATATCAAAAAATTAAAGCTCGATTAAACATCTGGTGTGCAGGTACAATCCATTCAAACGACGCCAAATGATGAATAAAATAGAGGAATATTTAAATAAGGGAACTCGAACACTAAGCACGATTGAAAAGTCACGGCTAATCATGAAACCGAACCAGGTTATCGCAATATACAAATGAAATGCCTGATAGAAGGGCGAAAATATTCTTAAACCAACTTTAACCATTCGATGAATTCTTTCAATTCGCGATGGAAAAGGCGTATCTTCACTTACCGGAGAGCAACAAGCAGTCACCAAACGTCATTGTAGTTGTAGAATGACGAGTTTTGATCAAATCGAAACTTTAATCGCTACCGCAAATCAATGAAGCACACACCATTGGCTCTCGCGCGCGCACAATGGCTCACGTGTACCTGCGTGAGCCTGTGCACGGAAGACACTGACGCGACTGAATGGGGTCACATTTAAAGGCCAACATGTGCTCAAAACACGGTAAGTAGGTCACAACATGTGTGCACGTAGTTCGCGATGCTTGTGTTCAAGAAACATACTACTGAATTTATTATTGTAAGGTTAGCTTCGTTTGATAAATACACGACAGTGCTGCACTCAGTCTCATTCAGGAACAAAAACGAAGTACGTGTTACCGTAGAAAAATAGTGTGGGGCGAACATAGTTCCATCAATGATCCGGCATTATTCAGATTGTTGTATTTTACCACAGTAGAACCCAAGTAATGATTACCCAAATGCTTAATACCGACAACTTTTATGATATTAGTTACTATTGACTACCTAAACCCAACACTACGAGTAGCAAGAACAAAAGCAGACCTTCCAGGCAAATAGCTTTACCGTCTCTGACCAAAAGGCCGATTAGGCTGCGGCTCATTTGTATTTATACACTGTTTCTGGCGAATCACAATATGGCCGACAAACAGACCAATCAGAATCGAGAATCATAAATTCAATGGGTTACAAAGGTTCTAATGAGTTTTTGAGGAAAATAATAATAGTTCCTCAACGCCTCCTTTTTTGAGATTCTCAATACCGGGGCTTGCTTGGATTTACCTGCAACGGTTTCACGGGTTTGCTCTTTCTCGTTGTGCGCCGATGCGGTTGCGGAGTTTGGTCAGTCGTGATATTTTCTCCTGGAGCTGGAACGTTGAAATGTAATCATCGTGTAGCGCGTATCGAGGTGGCGATCTCATCTTTTCCGACGTACACTCCCCGCTTCGCCGATGATGGCTCCATCGATCCATGGTGGACTTGATGTTCTATTCTCGTACGTTGGGTCAGCTCCTGTTCGAAGATGACTGTTGATTCTGATTAAGCGCCGGTTTGGTTGACTTAGGCAGCATAGCATTGCTCCAAGTACGTAGCTTCCTGCCAATTAGTGCTTCGCCGGGGGTTTTGCGGCAGAGCAACGCATCGTTTAGTGTCGACGGATGTCCCCTCCCCATGCGATTTTAGAAGAGCGCGCTTGAATGTGTCGACGAAGAGCTCGGCCTGGCCATTTGACTGAGGATGGTAGGGCGGCGGCCGTATATGTGGCATATTGCTCCGGCGGCGAGATTCAGGGAAAAAATCCGAGGTGAATTGCGAGCCATTATCGGATACGATGGTTTCTGGCAATCCATGCTGACTGAACAAACGACGAAGTGTGCTGATCGTGTTGCTGGATGTACCAGATGACATCTCGATGATTTCGGGCCATTTCGAATAAGAATCGACCACAACTAGGTACATGACACTGTTTATTGGACCAGCAAAATCGACATGAATTCTTTGTCATTGTTTTTCTGGTGTAGACCCTGGTGCAATTGGTACACGGTTAGGCATCTTGGCTATCTGCTGACATTAATGGCATGAGTTGACGAAAAGATTAATGTCTGCGTCCATACCATGCCAATAGGCCAAACTGCGAGCGATCGCCTTCATGCGTTGAATGCCCGGGTGCCCATTATGAAACTGCCGAAGGACAAAATTGCGTAAATTCGTCGGAACAACAGCGCAATCATTGAACATTAGACACTCGTCAATAATTGAAAGGGATTCACGTCTTTGGTAGAATTGCGAGAGTTCCCGCTGCAGATGTCTATAGGCGGTTGCTTGCAACAAAGTGTCATCTTTTTGCGTACATTGTTTTGTCTTCAGCTTTGGCAGGCAATCCCCGCACTGCGTCGTCGTATTGTTGCTGCATAGCAGGCTCGATAGAGTGGCATGCAATGACTGTATCTTTGTCGGACTGGTCTCGAACCGGGATTAAGCGGGACAGTGCGTTCGCTTGACGAAAATACTCGGAACGGCGATATTGTATATCGAAATCGTATCCCAACCGTATTAGAGACTGTCATTGTAACCGGTATACTTTTTCGAGCCGAATATCGAAATCAAAGGTTTGTCGTCGGTTGGCAACGTAAAATGACGGCCATAGATCAACTTGTGGAAACCCTTGACCGCGAAGATGAGAGCTAATACTTCTTTTCCGATTTTACCATAGTTGCGTTCGGTTGGAGTCAATGATCGTAAACCATGCATGATCACCTTCTCGCTTCCATCGGCAAACTTGTGAAGAATTACAGCACCCACACCATATCGAGATGCATCGGATACAAAGACTATTGGCAGCTTGGAATCTTAGTGCGTCAATAACATGTTTGATGTTAACATTGATTTTAGATTCATAAAAGTTGTTTCGCATTCACGTAACCAATTCCATAGGACATCTTTTTGGAGAAGTAGATTGAGAGATGAAAGCATAGTGTGGAGTGATGACAGGAATGCACTGTAATAACTGATCAAACCCAGGAATGATCGCAGTGATGCAACGTCTTTTGGGGCTAGCATTTGCTGGATTAATTGTATGTTGCCAGAGACAGGGTGATGTCCAGTTTGATCGAAAATGAAACAAATAAATTTTATTGACTTCATATAGAACTAGCATTTCTCCGAGCGAAGGAGTAAACCGCTTTCAGCGATCCGCTTTAACGTCTGATTGATACGACAGTCAAGTTATTCGTCAGAGAAATTGACAATGAGTAGATCGCCCAGGTATGCGGTAACACCTGGAATGCCGGACATAACGGTGTCCATCAATTTCTGGAAAACGGCTGAAACAGTCTTTACACGAAAAGAAGAGGCTGATACTGGAATAATCCTTTGTGGATATTAATAGTTAGCAGTTCTCGTGAATCATGAGCAATTTCGATTTGCAGATAAGCGTCAGTTAGATCGAGCTTGCGAAGTACGATCCATTGTTGAGCATTGTGAACAAATCATCTGCGGCAGACAATGGATAGTGGTGGGTTTCCAAATACTTTTAAAAAGTTAGATTTGAAGCGCTGCCACGATAGACTTGATGAATTGCAGGTTCTGAAAGCTTCTCGATAGATGTTCTTTTAGAAATGTCGGCCTTTGCACCAGAGAATAATTATGCGAACCTTGATCATAGGAGCGCATAGCCAAACTCTACGCAAGTGGTCCAGAAGGAACGACAGTCCTCAATGTAACCACAGTATCTAGCGCTCATTGCGAGAAAGTCGATTTCTATCTGCAGCAGACCGACGCCATGTGGATGCCAAGTTGCACGATGCCGCATTTTATGCTAGTAATAAATAGTCTATGCTGTACACGTAATAGCAAAAAGCGTTCACAACAATCTGTACGCAGAACATTGAGATTAAATGCACCGCCGAGTCATGACTCTGTAACATATAAGGAATAAGTTGAGTAACCATGTCCCCAGCTAGATAATATCTCAGAACATGCGCAGTGTATGACTCTGGGGCACTTGTCAGGATCTAGAATTTATGGTTTCATACAAACGTCATCTATACGGATGTAATGCTGTCCTTGATGATTATGATGATGATGACAGCAATCTAAAAGCGGTCCTTTTCTCGTATAGATGATAGACGGCCTTACACTGGTGCCAAGTATCGAATGGTTCATCATCATCGTGAAGCACAAGTCTGGAGCCAGACGTGCCTAACAATATGAAGCAGGAAAAGTAGATAAGCAAGCGTGCGAAACAGAGAGAGCAGGCAAGCGGAATATGCAAAAGCAAAAGCGCAAAAAGCAGCTTGTTTTCGTAATTTCACTGTAGGCGATTTTGTAATTTTTTGTTTTGTTTCCGTATTTTAAATAATACCGGATTAAAAAATATGACACAATAAAATACATTGCCACCATTGACTTCGGTTTGCAACCATATCTCTTAAGGTTTCCAGCCAACTACTAGGTGGAGCTTTTGGACCCAACCCAGGCAAACGAATATGCTACGGTGCGTTTCTTCATCCAAACGCGCCACATCACGGACTGGCCACCAGATCGTTTCTCCAAGCTTCTGCTAGGCTCTGTGAATAAGGCGTGTACTTTACTTTACTTTTACTTTTGTGCGGCTGGCTCCACGGGTGGATTAGCCGGCTTCATTGATGTCTCGGATCGCACCAGCCCACGCACGTCGATCGGAGGCGAGATCGTTGCAGATCGTGATCCAGTCTCGTTCCCACCTGCGAACTCCGTAGAGGGTACGCAGACCCATTGAGACATCATCATGAAGTTTCTTGGGGTAGTGTACAAGTGATGTCCCCAGCACCACTCGGTAAACGGTGAATAGGCATTCTTAAAACATGTCCCAACCATCGCTAGCGAGGAAGCATTAGCATTTCTCTCAGTCTGTGGCCACCTAGTCCAAACACTCGCTTGCAGACATCTATATTTGTAACACGATGATGCCACCGAATGCGAGCAATCCAACACAGTCAACGGGTATCAAAAACAGAAAGCCGACTGACATTTTCCGCTCGGATAGACCAGGTTTCGCAGCCATAAATGAGTGTAGCACGCACCACTGCGTTGTACACTCGGCTTTTAGTATGGATTGAAACATCGCGTCGACGCCACAAGTGGCGAAGGTTAGCAAACGCTACACTCGCTTTGCGAACACGTTGTGAGATCTCGTCCTCGACACAACCGCCAATAGAGATATAACTGCCAAGGTAAACAAGCTGTCGATAAATTCAAGATTGACATCGCACACAGTTAGGTTTGGAAGAGAGCCGCTCCAATCCTGGGTAAGTGTTTTACACTTGTTAGGCGCAAAGCACATGCCATACCTTGAAGCTTCAAGTGCCAGGCGGTCCAGGGCTTGTTGCATTATATGAGGGTCATCTCCCAGAAGTGTGATGTCATCCGCATACTCTAGATCGGTAGCTCTCTCACCCGGCAGAAGTTCAACACCTGCGCCCACTAGACCAGCTAAAGCTTTCCTCAGGACATCGTGGATCGCGAAGTTAAAAAGGAACGGCGAGATAGGGCGGCCCTGCCGCATCCCGCTGGAGATATTGAACAAGGACGAACCCTGCCCGAAGTTTAGCAATATAATGCTTTCAGGATCCAAACATACTTCTCGCACACTCCATGTCTCAGTAGACAGTTCCAAAGAATTTCGTGATCTATTGAATCAAATGCCGCTCGGATGTCAAGGAATACCACGATAGTTGGCCTACGAAATGAGTGGTGTTGCTCCAGTAACTGACGGAGCGTGAAAATTTGATCTATGCACCCTCGACCGGCACGAAATACAGTTTGCTCCCCACGGATTTGCTTTCCCGCTTAGTACTCAATCGGTGAAGCAGGATGCAGGCCAGTATTTTTGGAGCTACTGAAATGAGACTGATACCCCGATGATTTTCACAGGAATCGCGCCGTCCCTTTTTGAAAATCGCAGAAATTACTGATTTTCTTCAAGGGATCGGAACGCATTCCTCAGCCCATATGTTGGCGAACAGCGCTTGAAGTTCGCAAACTAAAGCGAAACCGCCATCTTTGAACAATGACGGTACTAAAGCATTAGCACCTGAAGCCCGATGGTGCTTAAGGCTCCGGAGTCTATTGTAAATCTCTGATTGAGTGGGAGGCTCGAGAGAAATCGGCCACGGGGTACAGCGTTCCGTATTCTCGAAATCAGTGGGTGCAGAAGGCCAGTTAAACTGTGCCTCAAAATGTTCTGCCCATCGCTATATGAGCCTGTGCATGTTAAAAACTGACAAACCGTCTGCTTCACGTATCAAATCACTGATGCTTAGTTGCACGCTTCCAGTAGTTCTGATGAGTTAAAACAGTTTTCTGAAATTGCCTACAACTGCCGCAGCTTTCAGCTCCGTAGCCTTAGATTTCCACCAACTTTCCCTGTCGGTTCTCAAACTGATAACCAGTTTACGTTTAATAAGCCTTCGTGACGCATCGTATGCTATTAGCAGAAAACCCCTGACGTTGGTTCATTAGTTGGAGAGAATTAGTAGAAACCCAGTGTTGAGCTACACGGGAAGTCAGCCCACAACTATCCAACGCGGCTGTTTCCAAGGAGGTTTGTATCCCACTCTATTATTCATCGATTATAATTTTGGGAACTGTAGAAAGATGCAAACTCAAATTGACCCGAAACCTTCGGAGAACCGGGAAATCATTAAGCCTGGCAATATTCAACTGTCTTGCAACGTTTCTACGTTTCCCGCCAAAACGTATCGAGAGCCTAGCACATACTAACGAATGATCTGGATGATCGGATGCTTAACTGCCATACAGCCATATTAAAAATTATTCTTAAACAGATTCGGAAAGGTAGGACACACACAGCCAAGGAATGTATGGAAGAAAAAAAGCACAAATACACGGGGAAGCTGTGCTTACACCTCGATTGAAATACGAATTTGAACAAGTTTTGTTGACGAGTAGAGTGAGATCAGCCAAACACCATTCTCGCAGTTTCTAGTGAAATACAGCATAGCAACCTTTTCTTACCATTTGAATTAACAGGATGAAATTAATCAAACACCCCAACCAGACGCTTACAACAAGACCAACATTGAGTAATATTATAAGTCAATGCGGAACACGATCGCGCGAAACACAACCAGGGAAAGGTCACGCCCTCAAGTAATACCAGTTGACAGTTCAGGGTCTTCATCTGTCTGGGCTAAGTCATATCCGGCAACCTTTATAATGATGCTATTCGAAGCTACGACATCGGAAAACGAGGATTATCCGTTCGTGATACATGACACAAACAGCAGATTCCAAGCATTTCAATTTTTCCTTCTATGGGTCGCTAGAAAAGTTTCTATTAGGCAGAGTTGCGTTGCGATATATCAACATATTCAGCACGGAAATTTTTACGGATGGGATTGAAAGAGAATGCTGTTAGAAATAAGGTGGGATGGGACAGAAACAGATTGAAAAGTGGAGTAAGCAATAGTTGTTTTGTAAACATACTTATGGTTGTAAGCGGTGTGGGTGTACTGCTGCGTTACGCTTGCCTAGACAGGATAATTGGGGTTCTAGACCGAAACCGTAGACTAAAAAATATGAAACACAGGGTAGTGGGTTCGGCCAAGTTTTTTGTCTAACCCCTATTCATTGACCTGTGATATGAGTCGCTCTGATAGTGCATCACCCAATATAACGCAATGGATCATAGAGAAACAAAAACCATCGCATCATGTTAATGTTCAGTCTACGTGCGCCGACATAATAAATAGTCTGTACGATGTACACTGTTCATAAGGTTGAAATATGTGCACAACGCGTTCGTCCTAGTAGGTACACAGAGCATTCTGTCTAGGCCTGGGCAACCTGACAGTACCTCAGCCCACGTGCGGTCTCTGACTGTGCGGCACTTTGCCTGGATCAAACTTGTGCTTTCACATCACACAGAGCATTGAGACTGAATGCACCAACGACTTGTGTTTCAGAAACATGTGTGATCAAGTTGTGTCGGTAGCTACTAAGAACAAGAAACGATCACTCTGACTTTTATCTGTCTAGGCCTGGGCAACCTGACAGTAGCTTCGCCCACGTGCAGTCTCTGACTGTGCGGCACTTTGCCTGGATCATGCTTGCGCTTTCATACATACACTGACTTTGTGAAGTTGTGCTGGCAAGCTACGAACTGATAGGAATCCGGTTGAAAACGGGATAGCTTTGCAAGTTAACTCATGACTATACTTAAAGCGCTTATCCTAAAAGATAAGCAAAAGGTTCACATGAGCTAAACAAAAAGCACCCGGTGTGAAGCTCTTTTGCAGTCAATTCTTTACCGCTTACGAATGATACAATATTGTTTCTAGCATATCGATAATATCGATAGATAACTAATCTAGACATCCGACTTGAGCATTTTGCTGACCCGATTGTCGCAGGGTGTTCAAATTCAATGCACCTATGGACGCGGGTTCAAAAATAAGGTTACATAA
Organism: Atriophallophorus winterbourni; assembly: GCA_013407085.1. Lineage (NCBI taxonomy): Eukaryota > Metazoa > Platyhelminthes > Trematoda > Plagiorchiida > Microphallidae > Atriophallophorus > Atriophallophorus winterbourni. The sequence continues at coordinate 2,376 of JACCGJ010024026.1, read as the reverse complement.
GGATATGTTAGGCTTCCCAAAGTTTCACGTCAGTCGCTAAATACTGCATGATAAAGGATAATGGCTATAAAGTGAGAAAGGAAGGGATTAGGACAGATTGAATAGTAGAGATAACAGTATTGCATGGAATGAATGCACAAGCCTGATCCATGAAAAGTGCCGCACATTAGGATAGGAGCTACGCTGTCGAATCAAACCGACGTGATCAGTGGTGTACCAGAAGGTTCGGTACTCGGTCCTATTCTATTCCTGATTTTCATCGATGACTTATCCTCTGCAGTGAAATGCCCATGCTTCATTTTCGCGCATGATGTGAAATTCATCGGATCAACAGATGAAGATACCTTGATGCACGACCTTGAACAGGTCATAAAGTGGTCATACCAGCTGGACCTCCCACTGAACCTTAATAAGAGCAAACTCTTGTCAGCACTGGTTGATAAGATTTCAATTCAGGTGTCGGGCAATTCTCTCACAGTTAACGCCACACAGCGTGTTAAGGATTTGGGAGTACTAGTTAGGAATGACTTCAAATGGGAGGCCGCATTTAGAATATTGTGTCCAGGCGTGGTGCCTTTACTACAAGAAGGACATCGTTCGACTCGAAGGCGTACAGCGTCTCGCAACTCGCATGATTGAGGGTCAGCGAGGGAAACCTGAAGTCCCTAGATCTTTTCTCACTTACGCGCCGTCGTTTGACAGGTGACTTAATTGAAACCCTCAACATCTTGAAGGGGTTAATTGGCGTTATCATTAACGACTTCTTTGACCCAAGCTGGGCACCCACGGACATTCACTCAAACTTGCTAAGGAGCGATGTAGACTAGACTCCCTGAAAAACTTTTTCAGGCTCAGGGTGGTAAATTTCTGGAACCGGCTTCCAGAAGAACTTATATCCTGCAGTTCTGTCGCTTGTTTTAAGAACGGTTTAGACCGCTTTTTCTTAAATTCTCCCCCTAATTTCTATGCAAGATTAAGTAGTTCACCATTTTTAGTGTTGTCTGGTAAGTGAGTAAATGCTAGTTGTTTTTTTAAATACAGAACTCTACTTTAGCTGACCTCTCGCCGTAATGGTGAAGAGAAACTTATTTTTATTTTTCCAGCATCATTCATAATGAGGTGATTCCTAAATGCAACCCGGATAATCCCTTGGCGTCGCGATCGTCGAGGATATCCAAATCACAATAAGAAAAATGCTTTGGCAGTGGTGGTTGCTTCTCTGCAGCTTTCCACCGAAAGAAATTCTGGACGCTCGATTGGCACGTTAGCCACTTACTGTCATGTGCAACTGAACTGAACTGAAAAAGCTAGTACAGATAGGAATAAACTGGCGGGTTGTCAGTTATTAGCGTGGTAGATTAATTTGTCAAAGCTGACTTCCAGTCTAAGTTTGGGGCAGTTACATGGATAGAGAGCAAGAGAGAGCGTATGGAGCGTCGTATTAGCAACAATGGTAATGAAACGACATGAGATGGAAAAAGTATATCATTTCTGTTCCCCCTTAAACTAAATTTGTTTTGTGACTACAAATTTTGAATTTGGATTCCGCAAACCCCAGGTACTACGAATTCGATAGAAGCCAAAGAGAAACGCTTCACTTCATCCACGTTCTTCAGGTTGGTTAATTCATTACACTTTTCATTTCAAATTCTTAATAAAGTGAGTGAAAGTCTGAAACATGGTGCTTAGGCTTAAACGCCAGAATTGGCGAGAGCCACTAAACCAGATTCAAGAAGCCAATTAAAGTCAACACACCCGAATATTTACAAGTAAAGTGCATACAAAATATAAAAAAGATACTTACTGTCACCAGAATTTTGGGGGTTACAAGACTGAGTATGATTAGAATATTCAAGTTTGAGCACGACAACACTTTGATCATCCAAAGGAGACGAATAAGTCCGTGGGTGATCAGAATTTTCAGGATTATGATTTGAAGTAGCCACATTAAATTCCAGATTATTCACTTTTTCGTTGATAATACGGCAAACACTACCGAGTCTACATTCGGATAAATTAGGAATCACCCCTGACATTGCACGAATGGTGAAAACTTAGCAGTAAAAAAATCACGAATGATTCCAGGCGAATAAGATTAGCGTAACTCCGAAGTTGCGAAGAATGCCAACCGCTCGGTGATTTTCAGCGAGGAATGTTTCTCATTGGGTCGAGAAATGAGAAAGGTCACACGAATTACAAATCGCGCGCTTTTTTAAGTTCAGTTCAGTTCAATTCAGTTCAGTTTGCACAGGACAGTATGTGGCTGACGAGCCAATCAAGCGTCCAGAATTTATTTCGGTAGAAAGCTGCAGAGTAGCAACCACCACTGCCAAAGCGTTTTTTCTCATTGTGATTTGGATATCCTCGACGATCGCG
>JACCGJ010024022.1:0-26853 GCA_013407085.1 Atriophallophorus winterbourni | reverse complement strand
CAAAACTGGTTAGCAGAAAATGATGCAGAAATGCGCGATAATAAGAAGTAAAAAGTTACCTGAAAAATAACGCCGATTCAAATCGGGAAAATAGACGGACCGGAAAAAATAGTAAACAGACTATTACAATAACGTCCCACGAATGTAGGAGAAAATACAAAGGATAGTGAAGATTTTATTGCGGTAGCCAAAACGTGTACAACGGTACAGACGAGCAGTCACGTAGCACGTCAGAACGGAAGAAGTGTCATGGTCAATGTTCTTAGGTCCAGTAAAACAGTTTTTAAACCACCACGGTTTCAAGGCTCAATCAACCTGATTTTACTGTCACCACCTGATGATGACAAACAGCCAGAAACCGGTAGTGGTGTGTAAGGAATGGAAATATGAGTGTACGGTTGATCCAGCAGAGATTTAACCGCTAACAGCATACGCCTTCTGATTATTATACCCACTAAACCGGAACACACTTCTCAACGTAACACGACATAGAGATCTAAAGCATTCACACACGATAGACTTATCCCAAAACAGAACACGTGAGCGGTGTGAATATAGTACGTATTTACATGTATGCATTATAACAACAAAATGACGAAATATGTACGATTAATAAAATAAAACATACAATGATGAAAACACCATATGAGCAACAAAATGTATTTGTCATTTATAAGCGGGTTGCACGCTTGAAAGAGAATTACTTTGTGATTCTGCATTAGAACATCCTGATTCATTTTAATGAACCTATTTAACAGTGGCATTTAAGTATACCATTGGTTTACCACTATACCACTGTTTCAAGGCTGACTGAACCTGATATTTCTGTCGCCACCTGCGAGAACAGTATTATTTGCTGGAATTTTAAATGTGCTGTGCTGTTTCAGCGAGCTATGAGATTCAAGGAAATGAGTCATCCTGTTGATGTGCAAGCTCTCTTATGGCATTAGTATTTTGTTTGGTATTGTGGCAATGGTCAACGCAACTTAGAATTCGTTACGTAGAGGACGTGAGGTGGTGTACTAGTTCACAGTGAATATCAAAACCTCGTCATCACGTTACTGGAATTGGCTTACGGAATAATCGTATGAGAACAGCTCAGCTGAGAAACTGTACGAAAACAGAACGAAATTTAGGGCAACATCAGTTATTAAATAAAAGCGATTTTCTTGGTGTGTGACGAGAGCTTTAATGGAATCGGTTGATACGAATCGTCGCGATTACGAAATTCGAATATAAGAGAAATGCGTGTGTATTATTCATGATGTTGTGCTATCTTGCGCCAAGGGATTCAATGAAAAACACAAGAGGGCTATCCTCAGAGGGGACGCGATAAAATTCGGACCAGAACCGGGCTGGATCCATGGTCTCCGAGGCGGGAATCGGTATATGACGTAACAACTTGGCCGACAAGCTTCCATGTGAATTTATTACTACAAAATCACAAGCGCATAGTTGAACGTGTTGCGTATAGTGAGCATAACACAACAACAGCCTATTCAGTACTGACCGCAAGCAACGAGAGATAACTTATTCTGACTCAGTTGATGGCGTCAATAGTTTCTGGGAGGGTTGGGCTAGCAACCCTATCCCGTAAAACCTACATTGCTACGGAAACGATGACAACAGATCCGTGGTTCGGTCATGTCTGCAGGATGGATCCCAGTTCGCATACGAAGGTAGCCATTCACTGGCGTCCGCAAGGTAAACGAAAAGGGGACGGCCCAAGGAAACTTGGCGCAGAACGTTGGAACGCGAACTACATGCACAAGGATTCACGGTGCAGACGGCAAAGGAAGCAGCGACAGACCGAAACCACTGGCGTGAAGTCTTCTTCACCTCATGTGCCACCCGGCACGGAGAGGACTGAATGAATGAATATACTTTACATGGTTGCTCATGTGTACTTACTGTTAGTAGAAAATCTTGAGGATGCAGGCGAGAAGCGAAACAATTGGCAACTTGAAGCACGCTGGTTTTCAAAGACCAGTCACTGGATATCGTTTCTTGACATCAGAAAAAGAGAGTCTACGAGTCACATAGGACACAAATGCAAGCGAAACCGACAAGAATTTCAGCGGCTATATGAGGTTCGTGTCATTGAAGCAGTTGCTTAATAAAGGCTTTTAACGACCTCCACTGCGAATGCAACGAACCTCGTTCAGAACGTAAAAGGATTGTTAATTATTTCAGACAATTTTCGAGACCAATCGAGTAATCGTTATCATGGAAATAAACTTAAAAGCACACACTTGGAGCTGTTTTGAGTAAGGTGTCACCTCTGGCAAGAAATCTTCTTCAAACGGTATTCATCAGAGCAGGGGACGTGATTAAGTAGAACTGCAACCCTTATCCGTCTTTGGTTGCATCACTAAACAGCCTTGAAAATGTAAAATCATGTGGATAAAGACGATCGACTGGCCTATTTGCAGTACGGCGTGAAATCGGTCAAGGTGAATTGACACTGGTTTACATTTGTACAGATAAAGCCTAACCAATCTGAATAGGTATAATTAGGTTTCAAAATTGAGCGAAATTGTGCAGAATAACAGCATTCATTATTATCTGATCATCACAACGTCGAGTCCCGCATTGTAGATTTTACTTCCGTCTATTTTGATCACTGCGTGTGTTCAAGCAACGATCGGTACACTTATATTGTCAAAGTCCACACTGTGGCAAGTGTCCAACACACGTTAAGATAATGCTAGGTCCATTATTGATGTGCGCTCCTATTGTAAAGATTTTCTCAAAATCGATTCTTGCGCTCTTCAATCCTTACATCAAGTTCCCTGGCAGTCTGTCGAATGTACACACCGAGGCAATCTATAAACTGAATTAGTGAAGCTATTTAAGGTGAACCTTCGGTAAGGCATTTCAAGGCCAAACGAAAAGTTGTACCTTTCGTATGTGTTTCACGTATTAGCGCTGCATTTACAACTTTACTTAATGCGTCAGATAGCATTTGCAATACGATTTGCGTAACGCAGCTGGTCACTTTTGCAGTTTTATTGCGTCGGATATTTACCTGGATTCGTTTGAAGCATTTTAGAATAGCGGCGGTCGTCAACTGGCATCTTGATAAGCACAATTCCTTTCTAGATCTTCGATTTTAGGAAATATGGTCTAGGCCACGGATCAAAATACTCATCTAGAATGTGCTGATTAGTTTCCTGTAGATCGAAGTATGGATTTTTCCATTAGATTTTCGCGCTAAATAGCCTAGAAAATGAAAAGTCCGTGCGCCGGATTTTTGTTCTTCAGTTACTGTTATTTTATGGTCAATTCGTCATAGAAGTTAAAAATGTATCTAGTCTTCAACGTTTTATGATAACAAAGGTGTCATCAACGCAGCACCTCAACCGTTTAAGACTAGTATCTTTCAAAACGAGTGCTTTTGTTTCAAAGAACTTCAAATTTATTAGACCCGGCTACATAGATAAACCAATCTCAAATTCTTCGTCTATGTATTTCAACGACGTGGTGGTTGGATCTATTCAAGACGCAAAAAGAAAAGCAAGCAGACGACTGAAACATTCTTGCATCCGTGGTATTATCGAAGCACGTGTAGTACGCGTAGTTGTAGGCCCTTTCGGTATTTCAGTCCTCTCCGTGCCGGGTGGCACATGAGGCGAAGACAACTTCACGCCAGCGGTCCCGGTCTGTCGCTGCTTCCGTTGCCGTCTGCACCGTGAATCTTTGTGCATGTAGTTCGCGTTCCAACGTTCTGCGCCAAGTTTCTTTGGGCCGTCCTCTTTTTCGTTTACCTTGCGGATGCCAGTGCATGGCTACCTTCGTATGCGAACTGGGATCCATCCTGCAGACATGACCGAACCACGGATCTGTTGTCATCGTTTCCGTAGCAATGTAGGTTTTACGGGATAGGGTTGCTAGCCCTAAGCCCAACCCTCCTCCTTTCTCAGACGGGCTTGGGACCGTCCTTGGCGGAGTTCCTTTCGGTATACATATATGTAAATCATCAGCGCATGCTGATTGCATGGTCAATGGACATTTAGAATGAATAAACAGTCCGATTAGGGAGCGAAAATCTCTTCTGCAGCGCTCAGCGCGATAGGCAGTACTCGGTCCATTGGCGTCAGTTGCACACCGGCGACGTGATCTGTGTTCAGCAGCCAAGAACTGTATTAAATCGTCTCCAGCTTGGACGTGACGCTTTACACAGCGCCCCAAAAAGTGAGCGGTCGAGAGCAAGTTATTACCAGCTCGTAAGGTTAATGTCATATATCTTTTGCACACGTCTTGGTAACGCGAGCTGAAGGTCGACTTCCTGATGTCAACTCACCACAGAGTAGATCTTTTGGAATACGACCATTTTCCATAACACACTCAAGATACGGCGGATGCTTCAGAAATGGAAACCATTCAGCTTACGTTCGTGTTTTGTGAGGATGGTCCAGGTCTCCCTGCAGTAAAGTTAAGCTTTTAGTATATATAGGCGCTGTATACCATAATCTTTGTCTTCACTTGCGGTTGCCCCATGCACAAGACTTCAAGCAGGACAAAATGGCAGCTGGTCTGCCAATCCGCTTATCAATCCCTATGTCTAGCGAGAGGTTATCCGCAACGGTTGAACCAAGATACTGGTTCAAGTTGACAGTTTTCGATAGTAAGGATAGGAGGCGATACCATCCATTAAACTAGGACTTTGGCCTTGCTCATGCTGATTGTCAGCACAAAGTCTTTGCACGCCGACGAAAACACTCCAGTACCGAATGGAGATGCTCTTTGGAATGAGCTATAATGGCTGCATCGTCGGCAAACAGCAGGTAACGGATTAGCAAAATCTAATAACATGGTGTGTTCACCAGAGAGGTTCAGCTTGAAAAGCTTGCCATCACTTCATGTGTGTAGGTAAATACTTTCTGTTATCGTCTTAAAAACGTGCTTCAGAAGCAGAGCAAAGAAAATGCCAAAAAGCGTGGGAGCAAGAAAACACCCTTGTCTGACGCAACGACGATTTTCAAAGACTTTTGAATTACAACCATTAAAATGGACTGAGCGTAACGAAATAACGAGTTTGAGCAATCTTGGACGGCAGTCAAGAGGGTTAAGCATGTTGAAAAGACCCTCCCAGTTAATGTGTTTAAATATCTTCGTTAGATTAATAAAATAGTGTATAATGTCATACGCTGCTCGCGACACTTTTCTTGAAATTGTCTCAGGGAGAAACCACATAGAGATTCGGAGTAAACTCTATCATCTAGAACTTGTAGCCGGATATGTAAGACTTTAGAAAACAATTTGCCTACAACATTTAGAACAGAAATTCCTCTGCGTCTATTGAGGCAAACATCCGGACGCGTATGAAGTTCCCACAAAACACTCCAACAGGCAGATGAAAGTAGTAGATAGTTGTAGTTAAAATCACTCGAGTAAAAAAATTATGAAAGTAGCGAAAATGGATGTTTCATAACACGGTAGAGTTATGTGTGACGCATATCACGGCCTCTTCAATACGTTGATCCAACGAGGTTCGACCGACCCAATAGGCGTACGAGAAACCAACCAGGCCGAGCGAAGCCCATACGACATAGAGCAGAATTTGCCAGTGTAGAAACAATTGTTTGCAGTACGCGAATGCGATCGCAGACATGCTAGCCTGAGGAATAATTGAAGCAGATTAAACATCAAACACGTGACCATGGTAGCACGACATGGTTAAAAAAAAGTTAATACTTTACAATACCACAGGATTACGATATAAATAAAACCATGAAAAATACAATAGTATAAAAGCAATAGAGAATATCAAATGTAAGGCTCACGAATGATGTTCGTTTGCAAGTACAAGTCAAAGTTCGTTTTAAAAATCGCCAGGCAAGGAGAGTCCACCACATGCTGGGGTAGGGAATTCCAAAGAAAAAATGGCGCCGACAATCAATACGGGAACTTGGAACATAAAGGGATAAGGTATGTCCGCGTGTTATTTTCCCATCACACACATCAAGAAAGTGTTTTAGTGGATGTCCTTCGGTAGACACAATTCTATAGGTCAGAATAATATCGCGTCGTATCGTATCACACAGATGAGCTAGAATCGAACTATTTGCATTCGTACAACAACCTTTGCTTAGCCAATTTGGGTGAGATTCGCTTTACTAGTTTGCGTGTCGTACGGCCACTATATCCTGCTCAGGCGAATCGATAAATACACACTGAATTACTTGCGCTTGTGTTGTGAAGATAGCATTGAAATACCGAAAAGAAAATCTTTCCCCAGAATCTAATTGAGTATGTATGTATGGTATGAAAGCACAAGCCTGACCCAGGCAAAGTGCCGCGCTGTTAGAGACTGCACGTGGGCTAAGATACTGTCAGGTTGCCCAGGCTTAGACCGATATGAGGGGGGGAATTGAAATAGAAATGGTAGTGAGACTCCAGCGTGTTTCGGCAGGCAGCTCACTACCAGTGGCGAATTAATGAGTGGTCAAAACACGTTAGGTCAGGGTATGAAAATTACAGCTTCCAAATTGTATGGCAAATAGTTACGAGAATTACGCTGAGAACAAGAAATATGAAGTTGATGAATACTCTTGAAGCACCACTGCATGATGAGGTGAACATATCTTCTTGCGTATTAAATTTACATTCATCCAGAAATAAAACATTGACAGATGTCGGGGGCATTAAACACGGAGATAAGAGTACTCATGCAAGCAACTGGCGAATCATAGATGACTAATAAGCTAAGCCACAGCAATTAACGGTGCAAAGTTTATTTTCTGTTCTCTACGGCAGTCGTTCCTGCTGAATACAGTCGCATGGTCCAAAGCCCAAACGTAATAAGGTTGAAAAATTCAATTGAGCAACATGCTGCCCAGTGGATGACAAAAATCCATTGTTCTGTTTTGTACGACTGATAAGAAACGGTCACGTGAGTAATGACGGATTGGATAATGAAAAAATGAAATCCCACTGCATGGAAAAATGCACCAATGAAGAGCGCGAAACAAGAGACCTCCAATGACGGTAGAACATATGCATCAGACACAACGCAAGAACAGCAAGTGCCAAGAAGACCTGGCAAAAGTCACCTCGAACGTACACGAACCCGGGTAGCTGAAGAACTGCAAGACGCTATCTGTGAGTTGGCAAGATCGGTTAAGCATGCCAAACAAGGCGATGGCTCAAAAGAAGCCTGATTTTAAGTCACGAACGTGAAAACAGTTTTAACAATAGGTGTCAGCAGCACAACACGGGTTCCGCCGGACCAGATCTTGTCTTTCGAATTTACTGATCACACTAAATGATTGGACGATGTCGCTTGATCAAGGCTATACGGTACATGCTTGTTATATTGATATTTCAAAGGCTTTTGACAAGGTCGACCACAGCTTGCTTCTGCAAAAGCTAGTGCGATATGGAATAACAGGTAACTTACTATCGTGGCTAACAGATTATCTTACCGATCGGCACGTGCGAGTTCGCATTGACGGAGTATTGTCGAAAAGTATCGATGTCACGAGCGGGGTGCCTCAAGGTTCAGTGCTCGGACCTATTCTTTTCCTCTTATATATAAATGATATAACTGAAATAGTGCGATGCAAGCTCGTTCTTTTTCCAGATGACATTAAAATATGGAAGCAAATCCGATCTAATGAAGATTGTTCAATGCTGCAAAACGACTTGGATACTCTGTATCTCTGGTCTCTAGAGAATCGAATACCTTTCAGCCTACGTAAATGTCATATGTTACAGCTTGGCCGTAACTGCGAATATACATACCATCTAGGCCACGATATCCTAAATTGGACCACCGCTGAAAAGGACCTCGGAATTTGGATTACTAATAACCTGAAACCGAATATGCATTTTAGAAAAGTGTTTAATCGGGCATGTTGCATGTTAGGAATCCTGAGAAGAATTTTCGGACGTTTCTTACCCAAAACAATTCCTCGTATTTTAAATACTTACATCCATCCAACGATGGATTATTTGATCCCAGCCTGGGCACCGTGGTTGCGTAAAGACATCGAGATCCTGGATCGAATATACCACAAAGCTACAAAGTTAGTTGAAGGGATGCAGCGGGTCCCGTATCAAAAGCGAATGGCCATCCTTGGTTTGCGTGATTTTACACGAAGACGAATGAGGATCGACCTGATTCTGGCTTACAAGATACTGCGGATCGAAAACCATCCGCTTAGCGAACTAATAAAAGTAAACTCCCCTCGAACTACACGCAGTCACTCGTGTTGCCTCGAAATACCGCACTCAAGACTTGATTGTCGTCGCTATTTCTTCTCTGTGCGTATCTGTTTTCTATGGAATGCGCTACCGCAAGATGTTGTGAATGCAACGACAATTGGTGTTTTCAAATCGAAATTGGATGCATACGTCAAACAAAACCCTGAATTTGGCCCGGTGTATTGAAGCAACATGAACCCAGAAAAATATTAACAATGTGATTTTGATTAAATTTTTCTTTTTGCAATAGTTGTCATCCAATGGTACGTGTAAAGCATTAGCTTTTATCACCATAAAATCTTGATTCTTTGTGGTTCGTGAACCGAGCGTGAATGGTCGGTTATTATCCTCGAAGTGATTCCTTCCTTGACGTAATAAACGTCACTGGATGCGCGCTTTGACAGTACTTCTGTACTGTAGAGGTTGTCTTCGACAATGAAATGGATGCGAGAGCATCAACCTTAACCACTTCTTCCGTACCTGTCTATGCACGGATACATGTATCGCTTGGTAACCATCATGTAGACCAAGATTGATTAGCGTTTTGTCTGAGCCCCGGCTTGTAAGTTACACATGTAGAGTGGATCATCAAAGTTCGCTGCATGTTATCGTTTACAAGTGCGCTTTAATGGATCTGCAAAAAACCCAGACGCGCTTAGCTCTATGATGATCAAGCCACAGTTTTAACCGGTGTTATTTTGCGGTAAAGTTTTCTCTCTATTGAGCATAACCTCACATCCGTGGATGGGTTTCCTATAACCTAGGTGGACCGTCTCCACGGTGTTTCGAGTTCCACCTACTCAGAGCAACCTAGTTTCAAAGCGCCCAGTAATTCCCGTGTCAGAGGACGCATTTGACCAATCAGGAACAAGATATCTATCATTGATTGTATCACAATACATCGTTGAGCGTTGAGGCGAATTAGAATCCAGGATCACGAAAGAAGCGTTTTAGATAGAACACAAAAACTTACTTGCACACATCGGTATAGAGAAAAAGCGGCCGGAATGTGGTCACGCTTTTCGCGATACACGTCTCCGATGAGAACACCGATTTGAGTGTTCCATACTGCGTCGACCATTCCAAACATCAAGGCCCCCGTCAACAAAGCTTCAATCCTGCGGTTTACAGAAAAGTGGTTTAGCTTGATTCATGATATATGACCGGAAAAGTAATCAGCTTATCACGTATAAATTACGCTACGACGTGTTAAATTGATTGGCCAGAGGTAGTGAGCTGCATGCTGAAACACGCTGGAGTCTCACTACTATTTCCTGTTCGTTTTTCTTCCTAATATTTGTCTAGGCCTGGGCAACCTGGCAGTATCTTCGACCACATGCAGTCTCTGAGTGCGGCACTTTGCCTGGATCAGGCTTGTGCTCTCATACCATACCATTACGCTACAGCGGTCAAGCTGTATGTGAACTTCTAATGAAGGTTGCCAGCCTGTTCCAGGCAAAGTGCCGCACAGTCAGAGACTGACCGAGGACACGTTTCGTGAGTGCGGAGGCTGACTTTCGTGGTCAAATCAGTACACTGTCCGCCGTTGGATGCAGACAGACAGCAAAGCAAATTCGTTGCATTGCATCCGAACAGCATGCAGCCTTATAGCACTAATGGACGAACCATTCCAAAGATCGTAAATCCTGTGAATCTAGACGGTCATGTCTCACATCACACAAAGTAGTTTAAGGCGGGTCACTGCTTGTTATTTTAGTTTTGAGATTTATCCCAAGTCAGCGTCAAAGGGTGACTTTCCACTGCATGATCAACCCATTAACTACACTTCATCTTTCGCCTGAGCCGAGATAACTCCATCGATAACTTAAATAATAGCGAGTAAGCAGAGCGTTCAATCCTTAAATGGACTGATTGAATTGTGATTTCATTTTAATTAGCAAACAAACGACCATGGATATGTTACAGTACATAGAGCGACCGAGTTAACAAACATGAAAACCACACAAAGTGACGGAGCAGCAAACCTACTTGCTGTCGACATAAGTAGGCCAGTTCGATTCTTCCATGGGACTGTTTGCGGGAAGCATTAGAAAGCAAATAAAGCCTGCCACAAGTGCACTAATGTAGCCAAACACAGTGACCAAGCCAGGAGATGCCATCCAACGTCTGAGGTTCATCAATAAACTGCCTAGGGAAGAAATGATACAATAGAGCAGGCACCAACAACTGACCTCCGTCTTTTGAAGGAAGCGTAAGTGATTGTGGGGAGAATGGTATAAAGGGGGTGATAAAATGCGAGAGAAGGATAATATCGAATTCGGAAAAAGACCAAGTGTTTAATTTGGTTCGCACAAGACCACAGAAAGCCACATGGACTATCGAGCGCGGCTTCGACTTCATTTTTTTCACATCCAGATTGGCATAAATTTCGTGGTGAGCAAAGTGTCACATACCATAGGCAGCTAAAAACAACCATTACTAGTAACCTTTCAAAAGTTGGCGCAGCACCTCTTCCAGGCTGGGGCCCCGCGATCAGAAATCACAGTGGTTAGTTACGCATCAGGATATGTCCCGAAAGCGTGTTCAGTGGCGGTCTCGCTAATTGACCATATTGCTATCAGCTACTCGTGGCGAGGGAGTGTGCAAGATTGCCGTTCATACTGGGGAACATGTCTAGAGTCAGATCGTGCGTTAGTCTGTGCTAAGTTCTCGATGTGTTTTGGCGGGAAACGTAGAAACGTTGCAAGGCAGTTGAGTGTTGCCAGGCTTAATGATCTACCGGTTCTCCGAGGGTTTAAGGCCAATTTGAGTTTGCATCTTTCTACAGTTCACAAAAATAGTAACGACGAACAACGGAGTGGGATACAAACCTCCTTGGAAACAGGCCCGTTGGATAGTTGTGGGTGGACTTCCATTGTAGCTCAACACTGGGTTTCTGCGAATGCTCTTCCACGAATGGACCAACGTCTGTTGCTTTCTGTTGATAGCATACATGATGCGTCACGAAGGCTTACTGAACGTAAACTGGTTGCCAGTTTGAGAACCGAACCGCCGTTCCTTTTTAACATCGCGATATGCCATGTCCTAAGAAAAAATTTAACTGCATGGTGGACGCAAATGTTGAACTTCTACCGAATGAGAAAGATACCAATCTAGAGTATGCGGATGACATCGCACCTCTTGGAGATGACCCTCATATAATGCAACAAACGCATTGTAGAGCTATGCTCAGTTGGGCGTATTCGTTTGGACCCCAAAAGCTCCACCTAATACTTGGCTGGAAACCTTACGAGATATGTCCGCAAACCGAATTCAGTGGCGGCAGTATATTTTATTACGTGTCAATATTTTAATCCGGTATGATTTAATGGAAAAAACAAAATCGGATGCAGTGAAACTACAAAAACAAGCTGCTTTTTGCGCATTTGCTTTAGAATATTCTGCTTGTCTGCTTTCCCTTTTTCATGCGCTTGCTTATCTGCTTTTTCTGCTTCATATTGCTTGGCATTTTGTCTGGCTCCAGACATTGTGCTTCATGATGATGATGATGATATCTTTTGTTTACTGCTATACCACGGTTTCAAGGCTCGCTGAAACTAATATTACTGTCTCCATATGACTTAGTTCTTGCTTCTTCTCATCAATATGCAATAATGGATTGCATTGTTCACTAACGGGCATTCAGCTCAGATACGAACTTGATAATAGTAGCACAATAACGCAATCAACGCTGGCACACACTTCAATTCCAAACTCGGCAATTTTGTTAAACATCTGGTAGGGGAGGAATTAATTTGAAAATGAAAGCGAAAAACAGCGTACCTGCGATTTCACCTATTCCAATAAAAACCAGAGCAAGACCAATGTAAGATTTGGCCCAAGAACCGAACACCAACGTATGACCGATGCAGGAGGCGAAAAGACTGGTTGCAAAAGTGACGTTCACACCTAGCAAGCGAATATTTATGCAGATAAAGAAATACAATAAATATGCAAGAATACAAAACCATCGGCAGCCGAAAATTAATGTTGACTACTTATAAGTAATGCATTCACCGAAATGTAACAAATGATTAAAGTCAAGTGTGATTTATTATCGATCACAAATAGCATCAAGATTGTGATAAATACAAACAATCGTCTTGCTATTTTGCCAGCTACATTGTAATCAACAGAAAACCAGTATGAACAATCGCATTTAGGTATACCACATGACTTGGTGAACTAAATTCAGATTTCCGGCATTGCAGCACCAAATAGCTTGGAGACAAAAATTGAGTGAACACGACCGGAAAAATGATTTTAAAAATATTCCATAATCTATAACGTTGAGAAAACAGTAAGAAAACATGGTTTTAACAAATGCGAGAAAAAAGATTTGTCGGAGGTGGGATTCGAACCCACGCCCACAGAGTGGACCAGAACACCCAGAAGGTTAACCCTTGAGTCTGGCGCCTTAGACCGCTCGGCCACCCCGACTTGTGCAACGGAAACATGGAAGTTAATGTGAATCGCAAACTCACCTGTAAACGCGGAGGCAGCGAGAATGCCGATGAATTGCCGTGATTTCAGTAGACGTATGGAATGGGCTGCATGAGATAGTAGAAAACGATCAAGTCACGAGCGAGTGCACACACACCACATCATCCAAAAACGATTTTATCAAAGCATGCTATGTAGCAGTTAGGTGAGCACCCAAGGAACATAAGTTCATAACGAGGGCACCAGTTGGTATGGTATTAGTGATTTTGCTGTGATTCTTGTAGTAATTTTTAATATTCAACCATGCAGCTCATTGCCGGTGGCCAATCAATTTATCACGGTGTTAGCCGCACAGCACAGAAGTACTGGACGATTGCACATCCGTGTCCAGGCAGAGGTAACTGCGAGAAAAAGTTCACAACAGTATAACGGTAGTGCATTCGCTCATGCAGCTAACTATCGTTTACAGTGTAAGCTGTTGAGTACAAAAGAACTACACTATCTAACAACCGTATCCAAAAGTTGTTCCACAATGTGCACTAACAATTATCTTGCTGTTTCCACGAGATGAGGATAGACAGCACAAAACCAGTAGAGTGTAAACGCAGGAAATATGAGCATGACAAAGCCGATCATCTTCTTAGATTCGATCGAATGACGTCAGGTTAATAAGCGACGCCGAAGTATAAACTCAGTTACCATATTCTCAATTAGACAAGTCAAATAGAAACCAAGGCTGTTGATGTCAGGGTCTTGGCAAATATTCCAGCTTAAAAACACTTTATCTGGCTTCTGATTTCATCCATCCTACTGCCCTCCCCCAATGTTTCAAACCAGTGTAAGTAGCGTAGATGTGTGCATAACAGAAAAACGCGATTGTAGCCCGATACAACATTTCGTAACAAAGTGTCCGCAATCAACCAAGTCAGCTTGAGGAACACAACCGGTTCACCGTCGAGTCTCAGGAAAGAATGTGTCACGAGTACTGAGCTGTTTATTTCTCATTCGTTGCCCCCAAAACATGGAAGACTTAGATACTTTCAGACTACCCAGACCCAGATAGTGGACAACTACGAAAATGATTACGCAAGTGAGACCAATGCTTGTCCTCGCACGCAGATCGTCACCAATGGCCAACAGTTAGCCTGGCACTACGTGAAAATGTCTCGGCACACGCGCACCAAACTTGATCTGATTCCAGGCCTATGACGTTTCGTGCACTACAAGCATTCAGGTCCAGTTTCAAGAACACAAGCGTATACAAGTCTTTCGTTAAAACGAATTCTGTTTGTTTATTGACGAGTAAATGGAACCACGAATACCCACGTCAAGTCAATAGTCAATTCGCATAAACGGTATTCAAGCTATGCAACAGCGTCTTTATTATTGAAGTCGCGTCACAAGATTGCACAGACAGACACATAAACCGCGAACATATCACTGCACTGCGATCGAGATATGGTAACAGACCAACATTCCACTGATTGCATCGTCAGAACGCTCGTTTGACCAGGTCGTTATCACGGTAGTTACCGGTTAAAGGAATGTTGGAACTGATGGGAAAATACTGACCCATCGTTTGCACAACCGAATCAACCGTGCCGCGAAGCTGATGAGGTCTGAAATAAAACATGGACGAAGTGAGCAGTAAACAAACGTGTCAAGACGAAAAGAAAGATGGCTGAACGATGGCTTGATGGAAAATGGTATATCGAGTAGCGCGAGTTAACCTAGATGGCGTGGCTCGTTCGCTAATGTGTAATTGGATGAGCTGCAGGTAATTGTCGATGG
The DNA here is from genome assembly GCA_013407085.1 of Atriophallophorus winterbourni. Taxonomy (NCBI): domain Eukaryota; kingdom Metazoa; phylum Platyhelminthes; class Trematoda; order Plagiorchiida; family Microphallidae; genus Atriophallophorus; species Atriophallophorus winterbourni. The sequence continues at coordinate 12,411 of JACCGJ010024022.1, read as the reverse complement.
TTACTTTATCATCATCATCATCACGCCGGTAGCAAGTACCGGACTGTCGTACAACTAGAACACGTTAAAATCTTAAACAAATCAGGAGTGGGCGGCCTAAACAGCTACGGAACACGTACAAGATTAGGAATGAGATGCCTGCACCTCGAATGAAACACGCGTTCAATCAAGTGTTCTGAACGAGTAGAGCCGCATCAGTATGACGGCTCACACTCGCATGCCTCATACCAAGCCTTCTGTAGTATGTTTGTTTGTACACGTTATTGTACTCCACAAAACTCTTTCTTTGTTTTTCAGCCTGTACTCTTGTTCCAAGTTCGATAAAGCCTACGCTCAAAGCCGTTGTTTTCTCACTATTCTTCTGATCGCTTGAGCTCATTACGGTATATGGTATGAAAGCACAAGCCTGATCCAGGCAAAGTGCCGCACAGTCAGAGGCTGGACGTGGGTTAAGATACTGTCAGGTTGCCCAGGCCTAGACAGATATGAGAATGCAAAAAGAACAGGAAATGGTACTGAGACTCCAGCCTGTTTCAGCATGCAGCTCATTACCTCTGGCCAATCAATTTAGCATGGTGTTTGCCATACAGCACAAAGTAATGCAAGATTGCACATCCGTGAGCTCATTACACCTTCATCGCTGCTACACTTAACAACGTACAAGGTTGATCAAGATGCGTGCGACAAGACTGCCGTTGATCATGATCACCGAGATTAAGAGACCACAATGATACTACCAGTCATTGTTCAGGTTGAGATGACATGTAATGAACCAAAACTCACGTCTCATTCTCCATTGGAGGCTTGTCTTCTGACGTGATGGTGGGTTCGGGTTTAGTCGCGTTGACCGAATCCAAAGTGACAGGTTTTAGAGCCAGAAACAAGAGGCATCCCAGTGAACCACAGCCGAGTAAGCCACCGAATAGTCTATGTCGCAGCGATCGATCAACATGGTCGATGCCCGCCAAAAAGAAGTAGGCATACAATCCACCGACAAATTGACTGGAAACAAAAAAATAAATGGAGTAATGTTGAGAAAAATTATGTAGTACATTAGATATAGCCAAGATAAGAGACGGCAAATTGGCAAATGGCTATGAAGTGATGAAGAAAACAGGAAAATGGTCGACACGGATGTTCACTCCTAAATCAGAATGCTTGTGAAAATCAGTTCGTCAAAATTGAAGTTGGTTGTTTCAAAGAACATCAAATTTGTTAGCAATCGATTGGAATATGTTTGTTCGTGTATTCCTAATGCAAAGAAATTTGAGTGCAATCGGTTAGATCAGTTTTCGGGTAACATTTCACTTTTGACACAGAAGCTTCGTCAGACCAAGGGTGATAGTCAGGACAGGGAACATGATTAAGTAGTAGTCAACCCCCACCACTGATTTGACCTTACCGCTAAACAGCCTATAGCACGCCAACGCTGTCACGTCTCGTAGGAATGACTAGGATCAGTGGCGGATTTTCCTTCTAATGTGTATCCACGTCAATCTAATACAAGTGAACACGGTCATCATCGGTTGACACAGCTGCCCACATACGTAAAAGTACATAACTAACAGGGCTAAGGCTGTTTTTTGAACAAAAACAACAATCTAATTAACTAGTAGGTATAAGGTGAATAACAACTATTTACCTTCGCATCAGTGCCGAGTGCCAGATTGTGGAGATTTTGACCGCTTCAGTGGTGGGGGGTTAACTACTACTTAATCAGGTTGTTTACTTACAATACTGATGTGGTTAGATGGTAATAGTGTTTGCTACCAATAAAATACTTTGTTTGTTCATAATAGTGGTGAAGATGAAAAGGATAGGAAAGATGACAACGGCGATGCTAATGATGATGTTAGCGACGAGGATAAGTATGGTGGCGATTGTCACGGTGAAAAGCAGGAGCATGGTGGCGACCATTACAATGATGAGGATGACACCTAATCAGATGATGATTGTGAGGATAAAGATGGTGGCAACGTTGTTGATGATGACGACACATGGGACATTCAACGAACCTAATAGATTCCAACAAAACAAAAGCAATAGTGGTCTACATGTGACAAGATACCGTTCAAGTGTAAATACGTCATCTGATTTAGGGCCCAGAAAAAGCACCATTATGATTTTTTCGTGTAAATTCGCAGAATTTGAATTGTATTCAAAATTAAGATTAACTATCATGTATTGATCAAGTTTCGTTTTGAATATAGCTAAACTGTTTGAGTTTACCAAATCGGCGAGTAGGGAATTCCAAAAAACACGTACCAAATACAAAGCGAGACATGCGTTAAATCTTGCACGAGAAAAAGACACTAATTTAGATCCAACCGCAACAACAAAAAACACGAGTGCAAACCGAAGTTCTTTTAAGGACAGCGCAGCACACATTGATATCAAACTCAGAAGATTACAGCAGGGTATAACGCACGAAAGGCACACGATGGCACGGTGAATTTGATGTCAAACGCCCGTTGTGGTTGCACATTTGGGATAGGAAATTGCGTCAGCCTAGAAACCTGTCTAATGGACGAAATATTATCACCAATACAGCTCCGTACCTGATATATGCAACAGCCCTATGGGTCACAACGGCCGATAAAGAATGAAAAATTGAAAAACACATAAAGGAAACACCAGCGACAAAGTAAGAGGTGAGACAATGCTGGACGCGGAAACATAAAAGAATTTGCTGTATACAAATACAGTGGTTCTAAAGTATTTAATCCAACAGATCAGACCAAAAGCTTTCCGACAGAAGGGTGGTTTCAAACCAGAGTAAGAAGCACAAGCATCACAACCTGAGATACTTCTCCTTCTGTATAATCACAAAACGGGTTGAATGACTATTTCATCAAAAAACATGTAATATTGTAGAGAGATGGTGTCAGGTCAAATTGATCGAAGCGAGATGACATCTCTGATCCTAACACTCTTGTCGTATATCGTTGTCTGTTTGCGTTGTACTGTCTTTATGTTATAAACTCATAACGTTATATAGAAGCATCCCATTTCCGTTTATAGACGTTACTGTATCAACGAGTTGTTTAGAGCTCAAATCTCGGATCTACTTACTCTCTACTCGTTGGGTTCTCTATAATCTATACACTACACCTCTATTGCGTTGTCGACCCCTTACTTCGAGGAATTTCGATTCAGCTTTAACCACGTTCACCACCGAAACCCAGAGAGCAATAGAACGCTAATTAGTCCAGCGTTTAGTACACTGATGACAAAGAATAAACGACAAACCTTTCGCGAATGGGCGAACTTCGTCATGACAGAGGAAGTCCATATTGCGACTGTGCTGGGTGCAGTATGTCGATCTTATTTGTCAGGTAATATCGTCTCAATTGGTTCCGTTTGGGCCATCGCAATGATGCACCCGTTAAGCGGCATTGGCGAATGATATACCGTTGATTAACCGAGGTTTTGCTCTATTTGTTCCTGATTCCAGGCAGACGGACAGTTGAACTGTTGTTGGCCTCCTTTGATCGATGTCGATATCACATGTTGGTTTAATGCACCAGGGCGTTTCATATGATTAAACAGGACGATTCGGGAGGGAAAATTTCTCCAGCAGCGCTCACAGTGATAAGCAGCACTAGGCCGATCGGCGGCAATTGCACACTGACGGGGTGATCTAAGATCACCAGTCGAGAGCAGTATGATCTCTTCCCAAGCTTTTAGAAGGATGCTTTACATAATGCCTCCAAACGTGAGCGGTCAAGAACAAGTTCTTTTCAACTCATACAATCCAGAGCTTGCCCAGTGCATTGCATGTTGTTTGTCCAAACGTCTTTGTACCGCACGTGCGAACTACGGAAAGGTCGAGTTTCTGATTTCAACTCACTATAGAGTAAAATTGTTAAAATACGACCATTTTCCCTTCTGTACACGGCCTCGCATACGTAGGCGGCACTGCCGCAGTAGGGTAGATCAGTTTTAGAAAGAACTTCAGCATTCGTTACTTATCCATTTAGGATAGGTTCAACATATGGCGGATGCTCCGTAAATGGAAAGCATTCAGCGTTCGTGTCTTGTGTGAATGGTCCAGGTCTCAGTCCAAAATAATGCCAAAACCATCCAAACGCTGATTTTATTTGTTGCGAGTGCTAATGATAATAGAATACGTGACGGTATTGTTCCCGGATTCTTTCGTTTCTGCATCACTCCAACTTGGCAGCAAGATTTATCGTACCAGCGAACGGTTAGTGATAAGAAAAGTCGAAGGTATTCGAAAATTAGGGTTTAAGAAATATTATTGAACAAAATTTACATGATCATTTATCATCATTCACAGTATTACACTGGTGGCTATTACCGAAGGTTTAACTGTATGTATGTATGAAAACATAAGCCTGATTCAGGCAAAGTGCCGCACAGTCAGAGACTGCACGTGGGCGAAGATAATGTCAGGTTGCCCAGGCCTAGACAGATATGAAGGGGAAATAGAAATAGAAATGGTAGTGAGACTCCAGCGTGTACTCGCGTGCAGCTCACTACCGTTAGCCAATCAATTTAGCTGCCATGCAAAGGAATAAATCCTGATTTAAAAATCAGGACCTGATGTGATATTGAATCAGTAGAAGATTAAGCACAGGCAGTGTTAGGAGGACACCCTCCTAACGAATAAAACAAGCCGGATTACCGGATCAAACAAACTTTGCAACGGAGAGAAATTGCTGTTTGGAAAGCCATGTTGTACCTTGTCAACAAACCCCATCTTCACTAAATTCAAATTGTCTGACTCGCTCATCACAGCCAACTTCCGTCGTTCCCACTATGCACATTCCCACGATTATGGTGCACCCTCACACGTTCACACTGCTGCTGCCATATAAATACAAACCATGCCCACGGTCGAAACGGACACACTGGGCGCTTGGACCTTGGACTCACGATCAACGTTCCATTCCGGCCTAGTTCATTTTTTCCTGACTGTTGGGTTAAGAACAACACATAGACTGATAGAACGCAACGACTGTCTCTGCTACAACATCGACGATACATCCATCATAACAGGCAGGCTAGGACGAGGTGCCTACACCTCGAATCAAACATGCATTCAATCAAGTGTTGTGGACGAGTAACGCGACATCAGCACCACAGCTTCGTTGCGGCTTTCACTGTCATGCATTATACAAAACATGTCTCCCTACGCCACGTGTTGTTGTTGGCCACCTTCGGTCGATGTCGACCATGGATGTACATCACAATCGCGTGAATGTTCAAGTTCTGCAGCTTTTGGAATGACTAAACAGTCTGATTCGAGAGGAACAATCTCTCCCACAGCGCTGGCAGCGAAAGTCAGAACTCTGTTGTAGGGCGTCAGTTGCACGCCAGCGGCGTGCTCTGCGTTCAGCAGCCGAGAGCTGTATCTGCTCCTCCCCAGCTTGCAGACGACGCTTTACACAATGCCTCCAAAGTGAGCGGTCAAGAGCTAGTTCTTCCCAACTCGCAGAGTCAATGCAAAGAGCTTTCATATCTCTTTTGCAGACGTCTTTGTACCGCAAGTGCGGTCTGCCAAATAGTTGACTTCCTAGTTGCAACTCACCACGTAGCCTACAATATTAAACGAACGCGTGCAGCAAGACTGCCAATTGACAAGATTCTGAGCCATATCACTGAGAGCAAGAGGCGATTGCGAATTCTGACCCAAGAAAGAGGACTGGTCGGCCCAACTACATCAAGTTTAGGTACCAAGGCTTTCATCTGCTTCAGACAAGTCCGATTCTAGTGCACTAAGCTAATTATATGCATGTTAACTTGCTTTAAACTGTATAGTTGCTAAACGAGTATTAAAAACTATTGTTTATTTCACATCGCTTAACATTGAAAGATGAGCACGTTGATGAAAGCTTCAGAAAACGGATACATTGCCAAAAAATCAATACCCATGAAGTACTTATCACGTATATGGAACAAATAACGGTATGTAGACACAAACCACTTACGAGCATTGTAACAGAGCCCAGAATATGCTAAAATGCCTGTTAACATCATGTTCGTTTGAACATTTCGTCACAAATGCGCCTTGAGCTGTCCATAAGACTGCAAGCTCGATCAGTGTATGCTAGATTACTTGCTGCACCAAATCCACACAACAGCGACCCGATGTACAAACTCCAAGCCCTCGGTTCAAAAAACGTTGCAACGAAAAATCTGTTTGAAAGAAAGTAACCAAATAACAAAACGTACAAATAGCAAATGGATCCCAAAAACATAGTGTACTTCTCTGTCAGGGCTTTAATGACCAGAGGGGCTATCCAATTACACAATGCGAATGACGCATACAGGATTGAAAGGCTGGAAAGATAAGCAGGGGGCAACACAAACCTTATGTAACCAATACCGACATTCGCTGAAGTTTCTTTTGATGATGATTCTAGCACGATTTGCTGGTGGCAATAATGTAATAAAAAGAAACTTACAGACGTCTGTGACGCTGTTTGAAACGCGGAGAATAGCAACATAAACGATATTCCGATCAAAACGACATTAAATGTGGGCCAGAAATTTATCATGGCGATCAGAGCTGCAAGGCAAGTAGACGAGCGATCGACCAAACATAGATTGAATTTAATCTTATATATATATATAGCCCGGGAGGGCAGTCCATCTAGGAGAAGGAAAACCTTTATTATAAATCTGAATTGCGGGATACACGATCGCGGGAAAGGCTTCAGGAGAAAACCATGAGGAAACACCTGGAGCAGAGTCTCGTAGACGATTAGTTGGTGCACACCACCCCTTTCTGGCAACTTTCTGCTGCCTTGCAGGTCGTACTTGGTTGTGCAAAGGCTAGAGAACTTGACTCCAGGAGGAGATAGTCGCACAAAAGTAAGTTCTACTATCAGAAGTTAGTGCAGGATACATCAATCTCTTCCTGTTCTATTTTCTTTTTCATGTCTGTCCAGGCTTGGGCAACCTGACAGTAACTTAGCCCACGTGCAGTCTCTAACTGTGAGGCTTTTTGCCTGGATTAGGCTTGTGTTTTCATACCTTGATGCGAGTCATTCAAGCGTTTGGTTACTATAACTGAAATGAATATTTGGCGTGAAGCGCAGTACCTCACATAAACAGACGTAATTATTCATTTTCGCTTGTCTGTGATTGTTTGTCGTGGAGAAAATGCATGAAAAAATTAGAAACATGCCACAACACAACCCTTGTGGCATTGTAAAAAATACTCGTTTTACCTAAGCCCTAATCGCCATATTCATACGTACGAGACTTTATTCCACCGAATTCTGTTAAAATCCCTTAATCAAACGGCAGAAAATTTACCGTTTTGTTACAACGCAAATTCCAAGCACTTGCAGACATCAAAAGCGAATGTGACGAAATATATTACGGTTCTCACTCTTTCGAAACATGGATCTTACGCTGAAATTTAACGAATGTTCATGTATGTATGGCAGCCTGAGTGCTGCACAGTCATAGCCTGCACGCGGGCTACGATACTGTCCATCTCGGATCTTTTACGCGATCGCACAACTTAATCATCAATACTGAACGCGCAGCAAGACGGGCGGAAACTGCTTCTGCAAAATAAACTGCGCCAACTTAAAAGATTTTAGAAGCTTGTTTCGTCTGGAACTCGTAGTTTTGGCACAAACTTCAAAGATTTGCTAAGGCAACTGATCTTTGACCTAGACGACAAGACAGCTAAGTGGATTGAGCATTTCAACCAGTTGCTGAGCCGCGCATCAGCTATCAGTAGAGTGATCAATGCCTCAGCACAGAGCTCCGGCTACCCGGTCAAATGTGATGTCCCAAGAGATTTCAAGTGTTCTACGGTAAATCTACATTAAATTAGTTGTTTTTATCTCTGGGAGACGGACGTTTTCCCGTCAGATTGAAGTAGATCTATCATCAAACCATTACATAAAAGTGGAGATAATTCCGCATGCTCAAACAATACAAAATGAGCCTCATTTATGCCGCCATCACACACGGAGACGGAATCTTACGCGGTGACCCATCGAGCTATACTGGGTTATCCTTCAAGCGCAAGCGAAGCTACTCATACCAGGAACATAGATGAACAGAGGTCAGACGAACATATTATCAGCCCACTGCCTTGTGTGTTAGGCTTTTCACTTAACGGTTTCGGTCGAGAATCTTAATGTTTCTCCTGTCTAGGTATGGGAGACGTGGCAGTATCTCAGCCGACAAACCAAGATGACAATTACAAATAAATCTAAAGCCATATTGCATCGGTTGTCGAGCACAATAAATCTCGTCGCTTTACTAGGTTTATTCAGCAGGACGAGTAAGCTAAAACAAGCTGTGCTGGTCCTCTTCTCCAATCTTTTTCTGTACTTTATAAACCTCATCCAGTGCAATAGGAGGCCGACCTAAACCTTTTCAAAGCTTAGCATATCCTAAACCCAAAATTCATAGTAGAAAACCGCGCCCGTCGGCATACATGTCACGAATGTAGGAACGATGCGTTATTCAGGCCCACAAGCTGTTTTGACCACTGCCTAGATTCGTTCTCTATCGAAGTTCTGCTTGCCAGATGCCTCTAGAGTACGCAAATTGACTGAACCAAATTTTGTCAACAGGTACTTTTTACGCTACTCAGGTGATTTTTTTTGCTTTCTCTTTAAGTTAAGTGTGTGTAGGTATAGTGTAGAAAACTCACTTTTAGACTGCATTCCCGTCAATAACAGGATGTGAGTCATCCGACTAGCTACATCTATCAACACATTTCGCGAACTCAAAGTAAGCGCTGTTTGTTCGTACTTGTCACCCATTCGTTGACTAATAGTAGCACTGATGACAGCAAAGATATCCTCTACGACGAACTCAGCAAACTCTTTCGACGCGCAATGAGATCTGATGCTATCATTATTTCTGGGGATATGAATACTTAGCGTGGTCGCCTTTATGTCACTGAGTCACAACTTGTTGGTAAATTCGATTTCGATGCTCGGAGTACAGACAATGGTGAGCGCTTTCTGCACCTATATGCACAGCAAATATCATTAATTAGTGGCACATCGTTTAGGCAGAAAAGCGGAAGTGTGCATCTTGGCGTTGGCGTGCCCTTAGAGCATTTTGAGAATTGGGAGCTTATCCCCCAAACCGCCCTGGCCGTGACAATTTTGGAACATGGTGCAGTAATACTGTACTGCAAAGTTACCACTGCGAAATTGGCGTCCACATAACGATGATCAGCCATGGACACAAATTGACAAGTTCGCCATAAGCGCTAGATGGAGGGGCTGCATTGAAGACTGTCGTTCCTTTTGGAACACTTGCATAGGATACTGATCACGCGCTCATACGATCGAGATTTGCATTAAAATTCTTCGGTTTGAAGACCGACATCTCTAAGCGCATGTCATTCGAAAAGTTTTCAGAGTCTACAATTCAGAAAGCATAGCACGGCGGCCTAATACATAATCTTTACACTGCGATCTTTGACAATATCACATCGAAATGAACTGCGATTGCTGCTGTAAAGCACGATATCACGGAGTTGGCACGTAGCAGTTCCACATCTAGTATAAGACTACTATTCGATTACAAGAATAAATGCGAAGGATTCCATCTGGTTTGCAATATGATGCAGAACGAAGACACGTCAGAATTAATATTAAGCGTCGCATTCGATCATATCGTGAATAGATGTGGCTGACGAAATGGAGGTAGCCAGCAATTCAGACAAGGTTAGAAGCCTGTTCCAGTTAATTTGGTCTACATTCCGCAACTTTCGTAACCTCTGGACCAGTTCTTTTGGTTGTTGCAGTGTAAGACGCATCACATTCTGCTCACTGAAATAGTCAAGTCACAGACATGATCACCATTTAGATGAACAGGATTCATTCAACAGTGGATTAAGTTTCCAAAACAGCCGGCAAGCATTTGTCCAGTGCGTTTGAACTGCTCTTCCTTGGTTACAGCAAAGAATGTTTCCGAAAGGACATTCCATATATTCCAACAAGCTGTTGACTTCTTCGATTCTGAAGCTTCTAAGCCTCATTTCTCGTAGTGATGTAAATGAGTTTAGGTCTTCATCTAGTAAAATAATATCAACTTTACTTATTCGTGTTAAGGGAGCCGGTTAAAGGCACGATTTAATGAGTCCAGTAATCTGAAATTATGTAATTAATATCAACGCTGAATCAAATTTTGTGGTCTTTATCAAACTAGGGCAAGCAAACCGAAAGTTTGTTAAATGTAAATCGGGTGGACGCGAGCAGCGTGAGGCAATAACAGCAATACAGTTCATGACCGTTTAATGAACAATCGTAAAAAACTATTTTGTGAGTTGCTTAAAACTCAAGTAAACAGCGGTCCCGCCGAAGATAACAAGAGTATGTTTGGTAAGCATATTGACTTCGTGTGTCCACGTTAAACTTCATATGAGCACATCTGGATAATGGCAATTTTCGTTGTCTCATACTTAACTAATTAAGTCTAGTAGACTGACAACTACAATAACGTTCCACGAAGGTAGAGGAAAACGCACAGGATTGTATCGTGGTAGCCATAACGTGTACAACGGTACAGAAAAGCAGCCAGGTAGCACGGGTGCACGGAAAAGATGTCCAGGTCAATAGTTGTTAGCTCCGGTAAAACATCTGTTACAAGTCTAAGATGTAGGCATTGATAACTAACTACTACCTATTTGAGCTTGCAAATACATCAGGATACACAGCCGGACAAACATATACTTATTCAACGTTCTGGCAAATAGCACAGCACTGAGTTTCGAGGCTTACAAGGGCTTGACCCCCTGTCGTCTATCAAGAAGAAGAAGAGGCAGTGCAATAGCTTATAAATAAAGTGAGGGCTAGAGTTCTCTGTGTTTTTTTAATTTTTATTATACACAATGTTACTTCAGCTAACCTCTCACCTGCTGGTGAAGAGAAACTGCTTTTTCTTTTTCCAAGCATCGGCTATAAACGCGGTGGCTTGGTAAGTCAACCCGGAAATCTCTGGCCTCGCGATCGGCGACGATTTCAAACAGACAAAAAAGAATATACGTTTTGGCAGTGGTGTGTGCTTCTCTGCAGCTTTCCACCGAAAAAAATTCTGGACGCTCGATTGGCTTGTTAGCCACATACTGTCCTGTGCAAACTGAACTGAACTGAACTGAACTATTCAGCGTACAACGCGTCAATGCTAGAAGACAGCCTTTTATGTTGTGCTCAAAATCCTAGTATAGGAAAGTTGATTCCAAGAATAGACAAAGGAATAAATCAACTTATATATACGCTATTTTTGAATTGCCAATCCGCTTTTAGCTATTACAGGCATCTAGCACCAAGTAGAAATTTTGCAAAATTCACCGAGTTGAGGTCAACGTCAAGGTTACAATCAGGTTCAGTTCAGTTCAGTTAGCACAGGACGATATGTGGCAGTCGCCAATCGAGCGTCCAGAATACTTCCGGTGGTAAGCCGAAAGAGCGTCCACCACTTCGAATAGTAGGTTGAATATTTTTCTGGTATGACTTTGGCTGGAATGCAACAGAAAAACTCCCTCACCCAACAGGTGAGGAGAGGCATTAGTGCGTTCCAACGACAAATTGAAGAACAACTATAAAAATTAGGGATAAAAATTTGGAAACACAGAGCGCCAGATCGAGTCTAGTCTATCTTTGAAGCACGTTACTGAAGTAGAACAAACTACCTCTTCGGGCAGGACAGTTCCCAATGCTTCACTACCCTTTCGCTAAGAAGTGCTTACGTGCATTTAGACCTAACCTGTTGTTTTGCCAGTTTCAGTGAATGGCCCGAGTACCTACCAATGGTGCAAGAGCAATATTGCCGGATAATAGAACTAAAGCCTCTAACGATTTTAAAGGTCTCGATCAGATCCCACTAGTCGCCTTCTTTTTAGCGAAAAGAGATCTAGACTGAACAGTTGTTGTTCATACGACTTTCCAGATTGCCCTTTGATCATACGAGTAGCTGGGCGCTGAACACCTTCAAGTATGGCAATGTCTTTTTCCAAGTAAGGAGACCAAGCTTCAACGCAATACTCGAGATGAGGTCTCACTATCGATTTATACAATGGAATGAAAACCTCCGGCGACCTGCAGGATAAAACTGATCGGAGGCAAAAGAGCTGGTTTCTAGCGCGTTGTGCAGCAGCTGCACATTGATCAGCCCATTTAAAGTCCGCTGAAACCGCAATACCCAAGTCCCGGACTTTTGATACCCCCAGTTATCTCCAGTATGTTATCAGGTCCAGCAACCTGCAGCTTCGTTGCAGCTTTGGACAGAAGATAGCTTTTGGAGAAGTTGATTGGCAGATCCCACGTGGAAGACCACTTGATGACCTTTTCTTTATCCTCAAAAAGATCCTGTTCGTTCAGCGATCCGATAAACTTGACATCGTCTGCAAACATATAGCAGGGACACTTAAGCGAGGATGCCAAATCATCGATGAAG
>JACCGJ010024021.1:0-13546 GCA_013407085.1 Atriophallophorus winterbourni | reverse complement strand
CTTCTCTAGCCTTTGCACAACCAAGTGCGACCTGCAATGCAGCACGGAGTTGTCAGAAAGAGGTGGTCTACCAGACTCTGTTCTAGATTTTTCCTCAGGCCTTTCCCGCGATCGGGTATCCCGCAAGACAGCGGCGTGGCGAACGGAACCAGATTATGAAAGTAACGCTTCGGCGACACATTGTTTAAGGTGCTGACACACGTCAAATGCCTCGTCTGTGATCACATCAGTTAACAACGATACTGCGAAGACGATAGTTTTATATTCTGACCCTATGTGGGCTCAGAGCCTACTATCCGGCAACCGGTAGCATTGAATGTCTGCTGCGTGGACCGAATGTAGTGAGTGATTCATTGTATCTGATATGATTGTAACATGTCTAGAAGCTATGCGTTCGCCGGCTGGCTACATCTCAGAGCCCAGAACGTTACGTAATTGTCTGGCAAAGTAACGAGCTAGGCCAAGGCTGATAGAGTATACAAAAAGACTCATTAACAAATGTCGGATATACCGGTGGCCAAGCAGTTGTTCTTTTCATACGAATTTAGAAGCCGATCACTGGTCACTGTAGTATAGACAGCGAACGAACTATCGATCGTAAGTGCATAATGTTTTTATCGTTCACTGCACATACGATTGTGTTATTCGTCCAATACACGAGTTCAGTTACGGTTGTGTTCTGTCGAACCCAAGGCTGGGCCAGTAATAGCAACCCACAGATATAACAGTCACAAGATGTACAGTCAACGATGGCGATCCACCATGGGAGGATAGAGAACGGGACGTAAAGTCTGTTCCCGAGACTAATAAAACTTGCTACATTTAGAGACTGCTGATTCGGTCGATGAACATACTCAGTTCTAAAGGTTGTCATGCCGGGGTTGCAGTGGGTAATCTCCCATTGGTTCCATAAAATGCTCCCATATGGCACGCGTCTCAAATAGCCTCTGACAACCAAGTCAAGCTTCTGGCCTGCACGAGTGGCTCCCCGACACCGGCGGAACTGCTTCTATCAACAGGAGAAGGGGCGAGTGACTGGCGCCTGAAAACCAGTTTGCTTCGGGCAGATGGAGCTCGTTAGCCTGTGAGGGCATTCCACCTAAGGGAAGGAAAACTCTGATTTTCAACCTCCGCTGTCTTGGGGGATACCCGATTGCGGGAAAGGCTTCGGGAGAAAACCCAGAGGAAAAATCTGGAGCAGAGTCTCGTAGACAGTTAGTTGGTGCACAACACCTCTTTCTGACAACTCCCTTCTGCCTTGCAGGTCGAACTTGGTTGTGCAAAGTCTAGAGAAGCTGACTCGAACAAACGCCGAGTGGTGCTGGGGATGCCGCTTTGTACCCAAATTCCCAAGACTCTTCATTGAAGCCGACGCATCCTCTAGGAGGAAATAGTCGAGCAAAAGTAAAGCTTGACGACTATCGTAAGAGACGATGACACACAAACAGTCGATTGAACACCTGGTTGCAAATGCTCTGGGATGGCATACGATGTTTGCTAATGGGAATTGGACAAACGAACGAACGATCTCATCTATAACAGTCGTCTGGCATCGGTGAATTCGACTGATCCATCGCCATTCAGTATAAAGGCTAACAGCTATTGTGTGCATTGGGGTTTTTAAAAACGCGAACCCAGGATTCATCCAGCAGTGGGCTTGTGTGACACAGGGTTTAACGAGATCGGATACGACAAAGCAGATGAACGATGAGGAAATGTTTACGAAAGAAACAAAATGATTCCAATGAATAGAAATTTGAGTGCAGTCGGTTAGAGCAGACCGAAGAAACCTTATAGCTACTAGTTAATTAGATTTTTTCTTCGAAAATAGCTTAACATTAGCCCCGTTAGTTATGTACTTTTGCGCATGTGGGCCGCTGTGTCAACTGACCTTGACCGTGTTCACTTGTATTAGGTTGACGTAGATACACACTAGGAGGAAAATCGACCACTGATCCTGGTCATTCCCACGAGATGTGACACACTGTAGGCGTATTATAGGCTGTTGGGGGGTTAACTGCTACTTAGTCATGTTCTCTGTCCTGACTATCATCCTTGCTCTGACGAAGCTTCTGTGTCAGAAGTGAAACGTTGCCAAAAAACTGCTCTAACCGATTGCGCTCAAATTTCTTTGCATTATGAATACACGATCGGTCCCAAACATATTGCAAATGATGATGAAAGCACAAGCCGCAAAGTGCCGCACAGTCACAGACTGCACGTGGGCTAAGATACTGTCAGGTTGCCCAGGCCTAGACAGATATGAAGGGGGAGATAGAAATAGAAATGGTAGTGAGACTCAAGCGTGTTTCAGCATGCAGCTCACTACCGTTGGCCAATCAATTTAGCACGATGTTATCCGCGCAGCACAGAAGTGCTGCACGATTGCACATCCGTGCCCAGGCCTAGATAGATATGAGGTGGGAAATAAAAATTAAAAAATGCCGTTTGAAAAAGAACTTCATACAAACTAAAAAACAGGTACAGTCAAACAAACTGCACGTCGGCAAATCACTTACCTCATCATCTTTACTGGTGGCGAGCATTTTCTCGGCGGCATCACTGGCACTTTGAGCTTGTTTCAAAGAAGCCTCGAGGCTAGCGGACATTTTCGCGTGTTCGAAGGTCAAGCGCATACACAAACGTAAAACTCTGCGAAGGTGGATGGGGGAATAGGTTAGTTAGTGAGTAAGGTTAATTCAACTATACAAAGGCTATTGTTTGGGGGAATAAACACCGTCTAAAGGGTGGTAACAAACAGGACCGCTTCCACGACAAGACAACACGTGAAAGTGGTGATAATTCTGATGGAAAATTATATATATATGGGAACACTATTAGCACAATCGTGAGTAAGAGAGATATCCGCAACCGTTTTAGGGATGCCGGACCACCGACTTCCGAAACGAATTCTTTTCGCGACGCCACATTCTGATTGACTAGAGAAGCTGACTCGAACAAACGCCGAGTGGAGCTGGGGACCCAAATTCCCAAGACCCTTCCGTAAAGCCGACTCATCCTCCAGGATGTCTAGGCCTGGGCAACCTGATAGTATCTTTGCCCACGTGCGGCACTTTGCCTGGATCAGGCTTGTGCTTGCATACCATACAGAATGGGAAATGGTCCTATTCCGAAAGATCTACTCTATGGTGAGTTAAAAGCAGGAAGTCGAACATTGGACAGACCACACTTGCGATACAAAGACGTTTGCAAAAGAGACATGAAAGCTCTTGGCATTGACCGCTCACATTGAAGGCGTCTGCAAGCTGGGGAGGAGCAGATACAGCTCCTAACGGCTGAACGCAGATCACGCCGCCAGCGTGCAATTAACGCTTATCGACCGAGTCATGCCTATCGTTGCGAGCGCTGCGAGAGAGATTGTTCCTCCCGAATCGGACTGTTTAGTCATTCGAAAAGCTGTGGAACATGAAAAAAATAGGCGATTGTGATGTACATCCATGGTCGACATCGACGGAAGGAGACCAACAACAAGAAGATATAAAATCACAAGCCCGAACTAGGGATAGTGAGAACGAAAATGGAAATGGTACTGGTAATTTTATGGAGGTATAATACAGCTAATCCCGTCTGTATAGCAATTTCCCTGCCAATATCAGTCTAGGCCCCAGGAAACAGGACAGTATTTGAGCCCCATGCAGTCAGTTGATTACTTTACTTTACTTTGTGCGACTATCTCCCCCTGGAGGATGAGTCGGCTTCAAAGAAGATTCTTGGGAATTTGGGTACAAAGCGGCGTCCCCAGCACCACTCGGCGTTTGTTCGAGTCAGCTTCTCTAGCCTTTGCACCACCAAGTGCGACCTGCAAGGCAGCAGGGAGTTGCCAGAAAGAGGTGGTCTACCAGACTCTGTTCCAGGTTTTTCCTCAGGTTTTTCTCCCGAAGCCTTTCCCGCGATCGGGTGTCCCACAAGGCAGCGGAGGTTTAAAATCAGGGTTTTCCTTTCCTTAGATGAAATGCCCTCCCGGGCTAACGAGCTACATCTGCCCGAAGCAAACTGGTTTTCAGGCGCCAGTCACTCGCCCTCGCCCCTTCTCCTGTTGGTAGAAGCAGTTCCGCCGGGCTCGGAGAGCCACTTGTGCGGCACTTTGCCTAGATCAGCCCTGTGATTTCATACACTGGTAACAGCGGAGTTAACGAACCATGCAGTGGTACATCCACGCATACGGCTGATGAGTGAGCCGATTCTCCAACTAATAGCAACACGTTTTCACATTGGCGTGGGTGGGGAACTAATTGGACGGCGTCAATCAATCAATCAACCAATAGACAACCTAAAAACGAAATCGCCTGGACCCTGTCCAGCTTCAGACAGACCTTATTATATTATTATATTTGCACAATCTGATACAGATATAGTGCCGTTCAACATAAACAATGAGATGTACAAAGCGAGAAAGGGGGTACAAAGCGTTGTCATCGGCATCGTTGAACGTAGGCATGATACTACCCGGTTGCCTACACCGAAGTAGGGGAGATTTCGTGTAGGGGGTCCCACCCCGAGCCTTTACCCACAAGGCAGTGGAGCGAGAGAGGTTCGCACCTATCGGTGGCCGGTGACCGACGAAGCGGTTCATACGCCCTTTTCTGGGAATTTCCAGTTCGGAGCCCGATAACCTCGTTGGTAGGTTGGTGACATCAGTTTTTGCCTGTGCACCATACAATGTCCTTGGATGGGACAAGGGGCAGTGACTTTTGGAGCGGCGAGTCACATCCGCCGCGTCGTGATGTCATCATTGGATTTTTGTGGCTTTTTATAGTGAGAACGCTTGCCAGGCGAAAACCCACCACACCCTCAGACACCACCGGACAGACAGACCTGCGATTCATGATTGCGAACACGAGAATCAGAAGCGTCTATCACGTGTATTGATACTGTAAACATACGACGATGCAGTCGAGGCGAACCGTATTCACCAATGAGAGAAATCAATCGATAAAAAAAGTGAAAATCGCGAAACAAGATGCAATTACCGCGGAACAAACTTACAAGCAAATGTAAAGACAGAAGCCAGCGATGTAGACGTTTCTTTGCGAACGAAACATTCGCATCAAGTAGAGTGACTCGGTTTCCGGGCGAAGTTCGCTTGGGTGAGATTTCAAGGTGTTGTATGCATCGCGTTGATGAATTGCTTGACGGAACGCTTCTGTATACGGAGGAGGGATGAAATGTAACATAACAAAGTAGACTTGTGGGCGGAATTGAAATGGGAAGCTTCTTAAAACAGCAGGAGAAACAATAGCTGCTTCCGGGATCTCAATGACATTATCTGGTTGATAGGGTGATGTGATGTGAAAGCACAAACCTGATCCAGGCAAAGTGCCGAACAGTTATAGACTGCGCGTGGGTTGAGATACTGGCAGGTTGCCCAGGTCTAGACAGATATGACAAAGATAGAAAGAAAAGAGAAATAGGGAGGGGTATGACTGTCGAACGGTCAATTTATAAATGGACCCACAAAGTAAAGATTGGAATAAAAAAGGTTAGTTGGTGGCAGAATATTATTTTCGAATGATGATGTTGCACAGACAAGCTTAACGTTGGAAGATCTTGCACGATTGTGAGCAACCGTGATTATCGTTGATAATATATCGTGTTTCTGAAACAAAGATAACTCTGGAAGTTTGTTGCGTCAGAGAGGTTTTCCTATGAGGTTCTATGGGCGAGTCTATAGGGAACCAATCGAACGGTTTCGTTATATGAATGTGAAACCTAAAGTCTCGAGAATTGCTGTTTCTGATTCATCACTGGAGGTACACGAATGTGCAATCGTGCAGCATTTCTGTGTTATGCAGCTAACATTGTGCTAAATTGATTGGCCACCGGCAGTGAGCTGCATGCTGAAACAAGATGGAGTCTCACTACTATTTCCTGTTCTTTTTCTTCCTCATATCTGTCTAGGCCAGGGCAACCTGACAGTCTCTTAGCCACGTACAGCCTCTGACTGTGCGGCACTATGCCTGGATCAGGCTTTTGCTTTCATACCATACCCATCACTGGAGTAAGCTAGGCTGTCGAGTTCATAGATAACAGGCTTTTGATAACCGTTCTCGATCTTTATTTCGACCGCCTCATCAAAACCCGGAGAGCCTCGTTGAAAAAGGGAGGCCTGAGTCTCACCTAGTCAACGCAAATGAAGGCCTTTACTGGCTGTATTTGCGGTGATTCGTCTCCCAGGTGGGTATCAGTTCGATCCGATTACTCGCTACCAGAAATACGTCACGGAAATCATTTCAGAGGCAAACTTGATGTAGACATCTTTTTCGAGTCGCTGACTAATCATGCATGGTGTCAATTGGAATGAAAAGGAAAGCGTATTATGGTGGATGATGGTGAGAGTAGAAAGGAAGCTGTCGTGTTGATGTCAATCTACTCATTCACAAAAATTGGTTGGATACATGGTTGTTTAAAGGCGTAGGCAGTACAACCAAGCGTGCCTGCGTTTAATCTTCTACCAGTTCCGCAGCTTTTTAGAGGCTTCCATCATCATCATGGACAGCATTACACCGGGAACAACTACCGAGTGCTTAACTGCCTTAAAACCATGACTTGTTACAAATTCTAAAAAATATGGGGAACGGTGAGCGCATTGAATTTTAGACGCAGAAACTGGGATGCGGTGCTTACACCTCCAATCAAACATACACTCGAGCAAATTTCGGGAACGAGTACAGCATCATCAAAATGACAGTTTCCCAGCAGCTTTCACTTTCACGCATCATAACAAGCCTTCCGCGCCACTTTATTTGAGAACAGACAAGAGTAGTTGAACATTTTGAAATGTCTACAACATGGACGCCAGTGAACATGATTTTGAGCAATATCACTAAGGGCAAGAAGCCAATCCGAAGTCTCATTTCTTGGTCCCAAACGTGGGAGACAGGTCACACCGACCGCGTGTATTTTAACAGTCAAAGCCTTCGTCTGCTTGAACCAAGTCAGAGTCTTGTCACCTTTACAATGACGTTATTCCGAGTTAGGAGTGGCAAACAAAACCGCGTTGGGAAAACAATGATTTCCAATTCGCAATACGTGGCCTAACCAGCAAGGTCTATGCATATTAACTACGTCGCTACCAAAGAATCTATGTTGCGTTACGCATTCGACGGTACGAAGTAATCCCAGCGACGGCGCGGTGACCGCGATTGTCGAAGCTCTGCAGATGTCTTAGTTCTTATGTTCCCAGGGTCCAGGTTTCATATCCGTACAGTGAAACAGCGCGAACGGTAGCCTTATAGACTCTACCCATCTGCTTAAAAAAGCCACAGATCACCCAAGTTACGAAAAGCTACGGTAGCTCGGTAAATGCGAGCTGAATTCTCCTTACCCAAATAGCTAAAACGGTCGTAAGTTATTCATTATTGAGGCACGGTGCAGTTTCAGTCGGAGAGAGAATTTTGCACTCAGAAGGTGCCCTAGGTACCGTAATTTCCGTCTAGCTGGAATCAAATCTTGTCTCGATTGCCGATTTGGAGTATGCCGACGACATCGTAATCTTGGGGGATGATCCTGGAACGCTTCAGACGACCCTGGAACGCCTCAGCTCATTTGATTCTATGCTGGGGCTACGAATCAACACGCGCAAAACTAAGTATTTTACCACCGCCATTGGACATCATCTGCCTCTCAAGATTGATGGCGAGAACTTGGAGATGGTGAACACTTTTCGTTACCTTGGTTCGTCCGTGCTACCATCAGGCTAAGCCAGGGATGAGATACCGACCCGTGTACAAGCTGCGCGCACGGCGTTTTTGCGACTACGTTGGGTTCTATTTAGCCGTAGAGAAATCAGCCGACGTACACAGCTGCGCGTTTACAGAGCGGCGATTCGCCCAGTTCTCACTTACGGATGCGAGACGTGGCCTGTGCAGGTGGAGGATATGCGGAAACTAGAGGTATTCGACCACTGGTGTCTCCGACGCATCCTCAATGTTCGATGGGATGAGCGAGTAACGAATGACGAGGTTCGCCACCGTTGTTTTGATATCCCTCGCCTGAGTTCGATATTGCGATAACATCGACTGAGATAGTTTGGCCACATCTTGAGACGTTCAGACGCTGAACTAACCAGGGTGACACTATCGCCGACACCTTGCGAAGAATGGCGTTGTCGTAGCGGAGGACAAGTGAAGACTTGGCTCGCCACAGTGAGATCGGATGTGGAACTGCTTGGTCTACGATCGGTTTACGGATGGCGCATGTGGGACCGGACCTGGCTTAAAATCTGCGCGGATCTCGCTTCTAACCGCCGAGCGTGGGTGGCTGCAATCCGTGACGTCAACGAAGACGACTCATCCTCCAGGAGGAGATAGTCGCACAAAAGTAAAGTGAAGTAAAAGTAATCTTGTCATGGTGATGTGGGATTCTAACACCTTGTACTTGCTACCGATGTAGTGTAATCCGTCATGATGTGGCTTGTCCAAGATGGGGTAATAGCGATGCAAATTGAAAAAAATAGAACTCACCCACTAACAGTAAAGTCAGAAGAACCAAACCGAATTTGTAATACGTCGACAACATAGAAATCTTCGAGATCCATTTCGATTTGAAAAATTTAGACCAGCTTTGGATAAAGTAAAATAACATGAACATGTGGCATACCTTCGTGTGGAAAGCAAAGGTGAGATCAACAACAGAAGCGCAGCCATTTCAAAGTAAAGAAAACCGGCGGTCAAATGCCACAACATCGTTTCAGAGCTAAAAATGAATCGAGGTTAATGCATGCAGAATGGATTTCAAATATGAATGAATGAATGAAGATACAAGCCTGATCCAGGCAAAGTGTCGCACAGTCAGACTGCACGTGGGCTAAGATACTGTCAGGTTGCCCAGGCCTAGACAGATATGAGGGGGAAATAGAAATGGTTTCAAATATACAAAAAAGGAAACAAGGTGAGTGAATCAATACGATTTATTCTTTTGAAATATGGACGCATAGTACAAACGTCTCTTATACGATACAAATAAAAGAACATTAATAATATAGATGGAGAGACACACTAAACAAAGGGTTTTCAAGACAAATACTAGTAAATAGGCGAGATAAACACACGCCAGGCACGCCAAACCAGTTAATAAAATTCCAGATATAAGCGCCCAACGCGTGTGAAAATATTCTGAAACGTGTGTTGAGAAAATGAAGGACATACCAAGAAGTAGAAGAGTAGCATAAAACACGATGCCATAAAATGGGTTCCTTTGATTAAGCAAGTTATTTGATTTGGGCATCAGACCGAAGCCTCGTCCATAACTAAGAATTGCGTGTAAACAACAAACGAACTTACGCGGACTGCAAGACGGCAGAGCAGCTCACATGTGTGGATATATCACAATGAGCATTGTATGATGGATCAGCCTCTTTGGTAAATTCAACGTGTAAGGTATAACAACAGACAGCGATGCCCAAAATATTTAACAAAATGGTTACATTTCGACAAAAGCCGTTCATTGTTTACGTGACTGGGAGACGGAAAGAGAAAATCTGTGGAACAACAACAAAACCATCAGGGTTGAGAAATTGGCATGCGAATCAGTTGCGGGCAAATGTCAGGTATTATAGAATATTACTACGGAGACTGCTTCAGTCAAAACCACAAACTGTTTGCGGTTCTGCAAGAGCAAATAGAAAATACCTCTGTATATGTCCAGTGGGGATGTATTATCATGCAGTACCAATGTGTCCTGCAGTTGACATCAACCGAAAATGAATTATCACCAGTAATAAGCTGCATATGGGAAAACGATAGTCATATTGCCCTTATGTCTTTCATATGTAACAAGAGTTAAAAAAATTCATAGTACCCCAGCCAGCGCCCCACATGGTTTCGCAATCGTGTAGTACCTTGTGTATTGCACAGCTAATACTGTGTCAATTTGATTTGCAATCAGTACCGAACTGCATACGGAAGCATGCATTTTCAATTTTTTATAACTGTCTATGGCTAAGCAACCTGACAGTTATTTAGCCTACGTACAGTGCAACATTTTGCCTGGAACCATGCGTGTGACTTCATAAATCAGCATACGCTTACTAGGTGGTACTTTCCAAGGCGACATTTTGAATGACATCGTTTAATTGCGCGATAGAAGCTCTACCGGCTTGCGACGGTCCTGCTGTTGCATCGGGTGGCCAATCCAGTGAGTGCATGATCGCGTCTTACTTGTTGTACTCAATAGGTCGATGTTGACGATGGCTATACATTACAAGCGCATACCAGTTTCATGCTCTTCAGCTTCTCAAATGACTAAACAGTCCGATTCGAGAGTAATAATCTCTCCGGCAGAGCGCTCATAGCGACAGACAGAACTCGGTCGCATTTGTAAGGTGTCAGCGTCACCTACGTTCAGCAGTTCTTCGTCAGCTTGATGATGAAGCTTCACACAATGCCTGCGAAGTGAGCGGTCAAGTGTACGTTTTTCCCAACTCGCGAGGTCAATGTCAAGAGCATTTATATCTTTTTCGCAAACGGTTTTGTACCGAATTCATGATTCAAACGCACCATAGAGTAGTTCTTTTGGAATACGACCATTTTCCATTCGGAACAGCTTCGTATTAATTAAACTAAAATAAGCACCGGCCTGACTAAGCAAACAGTAAGCACAGAAAGCTAATTTATGAGTTACATTAATTATTTTCCTATATTCAGCTTTCCATTCTTGTATATCGTGAAGTGGATTTTGTGTATCAATCATCAATCAAGCAATTAACCAACGAGAATATCAGAACACATTGTATCTTTGGACGCAAACCCTGGCAAATGAATCCAATCCTCTAAACTTAGCGCTGTGGTGAGTTTCTTCGTTTCATCGCTCAATGTGATTGACTGGCCTCCCGGTCGTTTCTCTAGAGAAAAACGCGCAGTATAATAAGCGGAATTTAGACATTTATAAAACTTTCAACCGCTGCAAACGAGGAAGCATTATCATTTCCTCAATCCGTGGCCTCTTGGGCATAACACCCGTTTACAAACATCTATGCTTGCAAAGCAATGCTGACGTCGAATGCGAGCAATCCTATGCAGGATGCGATAGCAAAAAGCAAACAGACATTTTTCGCTCCGATAAATTAGGTTTCGCATTCATAAGGGAGTGTGGAACGTATGGATGTGCTATAGACTCGACCATAATTAGTATAGAGTAAAACGTCGCGTCGACCCATTTCCTCAATTGTAACTAGCCACATAGCAGAAATCACAGTGGATACATAAACGGAAGCAATCTGCTATCGAAACTTGCATGAATATGCAATCCTGCAGCACTTCGGAACTGCGGAGGTAACACGGTGCTAAATTGAGGTGCAAGCAAATGCTGGAGTCTGTCTTTTTCTTATCTTATACCTGTCTAGGCCTCGGCAACTTACTTTTTACTTTTGTGCGACTATCTCCTCCTGGAGGATGAATCGGCTTCGATGAAGATTCTTGGGAATTTCGGTACAAAGCGGCGTCCCCAGCACCACTCGGCAACTTGATAGTATCTTAGCCAAAACGCAGTTTCTGACTCTGCGGTACGTTAACTGAATCCGGGCTTATGATTTCATATGTATGTATGTATGTTTCACCAACAGTTATCAACATTCCTAGATGGAGGGAGTGACCAGTCAATCAAGTCTGCAGACGTGATTAGACTCTGTGTCTAATTTCCAGTAATTTCTGCGGGCATTCGTTCGTACTCTCGGTCGAAGACCTCTATTCCAATTTCGCTGCAACCAATAGGGGTCTCGATCTATGGTATGGTATGGTATGGTATGAAAGCACAAGACTGATCCAGGCAAATTGCCGTACAGTCAGAGACTGCACGTGGGCTAAGATACTGTCAGGTTACCCAAGCCTAGACAGATAGATCGATAGATTAGTAACATCGGAAAATCTGGATGTGACCATCAAATCCAATATCGAAGAAACTTGTCAGACACCTATCCTCGTCGGATCGTTGACATTCTGCACCAAATTTAGTTCAAAAATCGTAAATTACTTCCACAAGCAGGTGCTCTTTAAACTATACAGCAACGCCACCGGCAGATCTCAAAGCTACTCTGTCACTTCTGAAAAGCGTATAATCTGGTAGTGCGCACACCATATCAGATCAATTGTTAACTAGGATTCCGTAACAGCAAGTATATCTGGCTTTCGCCGACAGACACTTTCATTAGTCTCGTCAAGTTTATTTCATAGAGTCACAACGTTGAGAAACAATGTTTAGAATAAACAAAGATATACTTGAATGAAACTGATACATGGGGTTCGTAACAGTGGCATTTAGCACTAATCCACTGTTTCAAGGCTCACTGAACCTAATCTTACTGTCTCCACCTGATGACGGCAAACAGCCAGAAACCGGTAGTGGTGAAAGTGCGGGAAATGTGAGCAACAAATTACATTGTTCATTAATAAGCGCCTTGAGTGCTTGACCAATAATCATTTTGTGATTCTGTTAGAACATCGTGTTTCGTTGTACGTACCCTATGTAACAGTGACATTCAAGAATAACTTTGTTTACCACTTATCCACTGTTTCAAGGCTCACTGAACCCAACCTAACTGTCTCGACTTGATGACGGCAAACAGCCAGAAACCGATAGTGGTGTGTAAGTGCGGGCGATGTGAGCAACACATTACTTTGGTCAATACTTGGAATCTTTTCACAGAAGGATTAACTGGGGTAGGATTGACAGCGGCTTCCAACAAATGTGTGGCTTTCTCCTCACTACCCGAAAATCCATTATATGTATATCTACCTCGCCAGCTTCCCTACGCGCCTCTTCTTAGTTACAGTTACGTTGACCACCTTCGGAAAGGAAACTTGCTTTGGAAGACGAGTAAACTGGCTAACTGTGTCTACATTTTTAGTGTATGCAATTGTTTCAACCTTTTTGTTTTCACGCTTTTTTGAAGATCTAGCTCCATTTACCATCTTAGTAGGTAGCTTGCTTAGAAGGACGTTGTAACTGGCAAGATTTATCAGCTATCCCCTTGCTTGCTGTTGTCTCAGAGCGTATATTCGCCATCACAACAGATGCATACGTTTGGGTGGCTACAAAATTTTACGAGCTTGGCGACGTGACACTATTCCTTGCCTTTTGGCAAGGGGCGTCATTGTCAGCCTTATGACACCCGATACAATACCACTGCAACTAGCGGTACTTTGTGTAAATCCCGTAGAGATTTGTGTATACGTGAGCAGCTATGGTGAGCCAAACGCTTGCAAGCTGTGCACTCAATTCCCTTAGCCACCATTTTGCCACATTTGCGGTTGAGGCAGGTATTTTTGTATTCATATCAATCGGTTAAAAAGGTAAGAGTAATGATAGATCACTAGAAAAATGCAGGCTGATTTTATCACTAGCGTAATTAATCAGCAAGAAATATCAATAAGATAGTAAAATAGTTATTATATTTTAGAAAAAATTCATGGAATAGCGAAAATTCGGAATGATATTTTATCGAAGCGTGGAAAATACAACCAAGTTGAACGTACCGCCTCGTTTATTGGTTGTGCGAACCATTTTGGTAATTTTACTCCAGGCTTATGAT
>JACCGJ010024018.1:0-15769 GCA_013407085.1 Atriophallophorus winterbourni | reverse complement strand
TGCGACTACTTGAAAACAGATATTGAAACCACTGTGAATCTAAATAAATCAATTTCGGCTCAAAGATGTAAAAAAATCACAACAGAAAGAAAAATGGATACATTATTAGGATCCCAAAGATGGCGATATCAGCTGCTACGCGAAAACATCAGGAGTAATAAAAGTTCGTAGGCAGCTTCATTCACCTAGGCAGTGTCATATACAACGAAGGTGTGAATGGAGGCAGATGTGAGAATCCGTATCGCGCGGCCCGGCAGTGTTTAAACAGATGAACAATTTTGGATATCCAATATTCTTCGCCTGGATATTGAATTGATCCTAATCAGCATCTAAACAAGTACTCTTTGGACTCATGTCGGGTGAGAGTAACGATATTCCATCTGATTCAGGCACGTATAACCAAGTGCCTCGGATGCTTTTGCTTGTGATCAAGAAGTGTGAAGAATGCACCCACCAAGAATCGATGGAGAACTTGTGAGTTCGTGGACACTGTTATTGTGTAAAACAGATAATCCTACAGTTCAGCAGGAATAAAAAATTAGTATTTCTTGTGAAGCCCATTGAAAAGATAACGGTAATGAACACGCAGATATCTGTTGATGTCTAGATGCCGAGGATTATTTGAATAACCTTGATCTAACCTTGAAACAAATTGAATATTTCACAGAATTCCGAATGGAATACAGACATATTAATGGTGGCGCCGACACCTTGCGCAGAAGGGCGTTGTCGACTTGGAGGACAAGTGAAGACTTGGCTCGCCACTGTGAGATCGAATGTGGAGCTGCTTGGTCTACAATCGGTTTACGAATGGCGTACGTGGGACCGGACCTGGCTTAAAATCTGCGCGGATCTCGCTTCTAACCGCCGAGCGTGGGTAGCAGCAATCCGTGACGTCAACGAAGCGGAATCATCCTCCATGAGGAGATAGTCGCATAAAATTATAAGTAAATGGTGGCTCAGTCTCACTAGAGCTCAATTTGGTAGTTAATCTATAGCAAAAACTTGAATTTGCTATCGGTCATACGTCAGATTTCGCAATGCCTTTTGTGGTGCTTCCCTTTTACCGCAATCCCATGTAAAGCTCTCTGCAAGTGTTCTCAATGCTCACGCAATGGTAAACAGTACGTTCAATTCCTTGTACTGATTGTAGGAATCTCCTTCCGCAAGGTGGATTTAAATGGAAGAAATGTTTCGTACTTTGATTCAAGATAGAATCGCGGTGTCCTGCTTCACGATTCTACAAACATTCGTCAATGAGACTTTGACGTATTGCATGCAAGCAGGTTTCTAACCAATTGTTATCTTATTTCGTTTTACAATTGTTTTCAGTTGGTCATGGTCTGTTATCCATTCTCACAACGAACCTGGTTAGACATCCTATTCCATCGCTGCATAAGATTTTATCCGATGAAATGCTGACCACTCTATGGACCTGAAGTCACGTTTAAGAATCAGCAGAGGTCAACGTAGTAAGGCATCAGCATCGTTGAGATGTTGATAAACCAACTCCATAAAACTTGCCATCTACTTTCTATGCCGATCAATACAGAATTTTATTTAAACACACTTTACCTAATAGCGATCATGTACATGACCTTTGTTTGATATTTTACCACTGTTTCTGAGCGTTGCCGCAGTGAGGGCAAACAGGCAGTATTAATATGTTAACTATTTCATCACTGTTTAAATGTTCGAGGAAACTTAGCTTCCTGTCTCCATTCAATGATGGTAATCAGTTTACAACCGGTTTTGGTTTACACCAGACTACTACACTACATACCCCAGAAATGTTCTTCTGCGAACTCTACTTAAATTTTCACCTGTATGATTCGGTCTTGTGTCTATCTGTTTATTCATTTTGGGTGTATAATGTATCCTCAATATAGTGTTCAACTGCTTTATCGCCGAAGATTTTGTTATAGAAAGATTCCTTAACACAAATTTTTCAGTATCAAGGATATCTATGAAGAATTGAGTGTGTCTAACTCTATCTTCGGTACATACTTGGTTGTTAAATCGGTATAATTAATAAAATTTTCAAACCCTCTGTTAAAAATAAACGAATTGTTATATATATGTAACGGTTTCAAACTGGAACAATTACAATATTTCCTCAATGGGAAGATCTGTGTGAGAGGCATATCTTGAGGCTAAAGTAAACATTGATAGCAGGTATAGCGAAGTTCTGCATGGCAATATAATATATTTCGAATTAATCATAGATCAAGATTGATCTCTAAGTAGATAGTCGGATTACTTTTGATAATTTGATCAAGAGTAGAAATTTTTGCCGAACTTATTTACGTAAGACGGTGTACTTTTTCGAATGCCATAAAATTACGGAGTACGTTAGGAGAAATGCAGAAATAATTTCATGACCAGTAGATTAACTCCATTTACAGGTGTCCAGGTGCGTGTGGTTGAACAGGTTGGTCGTACCAACCTTAGCCAACAGTCGTTACAAGCCCAACTTGTTTACCATTCTTCCACTGTTTCCAGCGCATGCGTATCCTGATCCTACTATCCCTACCTGATGAGTGCAAACAGCACGAAACCGGTCGTGGGGTGTGACGGAAATGCATGCAAATCAGATTTTTCATTCATGATCATAGGTTCAAACCGAGTCTACATGAGTGTGGGCTCATGTGATAGAACAGGTTGGTCGTGCCAACCTTACCTAACATTGGAATACAAGCGCATCTTTTATGCCATTCTTCCACTGTTTCGAGCGCATGCGGATCCTCATCCTACTTTCCATACATGATGAGTTCAAACAACACGAAACCTGCCGTGAGATGTGCGGGATGGAAATTCATGTGAATAATAACTTTTAGTATAAATGGAGCTGAAATGATTATTTGAAGTCAAGTTATCACGAATGGTGACACCTGGATACATGACAAGTTTCATTCGATTACATTATGTAGATCTGTATGTGATGGAAATACATGCAAATTGGCATTTTTGTATCTAGATTGCATTCTAAATCGTCGAAATTTACTACAGAACGCTTCACGACAATCCCGCTCAGATTAAATAAAAATGTCCTTCATTTTGTCCCACATTTCCCAGTAAATGTAGTTTAAGAATGTCTGCACTCTTCTCTTCTTCTTCTTCAGATGATTTATGACCATCACAGAATTTCGCTAATGCAAACGTAGATAAGAATCAGCCATATCGGATCACGCGTCCAGGTAAGAAAAGAAAAAAAACAATTTTAATGGGTTGTAATTTACTGTATAAAAATCAATACTCGTGTTCGCGTGTAAAGAAAATGACATTCATTTGCAACATCAGACACGTGAAAAATGTATTGATACGCTTTGTAAGATTCACGTTGGTTTTCTCGTTGTAATGATTTTACGTGGATGTTCGAAGTTAAATCCAGTTACATTAAACAAGATTATACTTAAATGTCCCTGCTGTATAGGGTTCGTACAACGAACCACGATATTCAAACACAGAATCACAAAGTGATTCGTGGTCAAGCACTCAAGGTGCTTATGGATGACCAAAGTAATGTGTTGCTCACATCCCCCGAAATTACACTCCACTACCGGTTTCTGGTTGTTTGCCGTCATCAGGTGGAGACAATAAGATTAGGTTCAGTGAGCCTTGAAACAGTGGATGAATGGTAAACAAGGTTAATACTTGAATGTCACTGTTGCATAGGGTTCGTACATCGTGGTTCGTTGTAGAACCCTATGCAACAGTGGAATTCAAGTATAACCTTGTTAAATTATATTTACTCATACTTGAGAAATGACCTAATTGCGTATGTGACCTTGAATGTTACCGGAAACATTTTTAAACCATTTAGCAAATTGTCAATGTAAAACGCTCCAAAATACACTCACAACGAAATCAGAATAATCTGTCGTGTATCGACCCAATAGTTTCGAGAATATTCTACGAAATATTCAAGCTGAATAGAATAAGCATTTGGGAGATAAAAAGGGCAGTTCTTCATGGGAGGATGTGTGAAATTTCAACTCCGGACTGAAGCTAATTTCTCGCGTTGTTTCTATGGCTATTCTTGTTGCACGAAAATGTCAATAAAAAATTAATTTATGTCAGCCTGATTGAGGTTGTTCGAAAAACTAGACAACGCGAATGTCAGTATGTGAAATTTTAATCTGGCTGACAGTCGAATTCTTTCACGATGTCTCTGGATGTAAAATTTATTTTACAACAATCCTCTTGGTAGTTGATGATTGGTTCGTTCACATTTGAGGAGATTAGGTGTGAAGGGATAACATTCATTGTGAGCATCCCTTAGAGGACTTATTCACGTGAAGGGTGCTATCCATTCCCGCCTGAACTGTAGAAGGTACTTTCACTCTGTCCATGTCTGTTTTACTTGGAACAGTTTAACTTCAACCGTTGCTCACTCCACTAGCTTGCATGAATTTAAAACGGAATTAGACGAATTTTAAATTGCATTATTCGTTTCCAGTACACTTATATACTGTTTAATCTATTTTCTTATAGTCTATACACTTAAATTTCAATTTTTACCATCCTTTGGTTGTTGTTAAGCTTGTTGCTTTTTAGACCATTAAAAACCTTGAACCTTGAATTGAATGCGTGGCAATGTACTCTGAGGTGGAGCATCTACTAACTGCCAATGCTTCAGCATTGAGTAAATTTCCATTTGAAACTTGCGTAAACGCGATATTGATACCCAAATCCCAGCATATACTCTGAGAATGCATATTTTAGCCACAATTGGATAACAAACTGAGGGCACCGATCTCAAATGGAAGCAAAGAAAAATCGTTTCAGGATATCATGAATGAGTACCGATTTAGAGAGAGAACGTTGATATATTTTTATAGAGCAAACACGTATTGATGTCCGATGAATACACAGCCCCATTAGGGATTAAAAATAGGTGATATTTTGTTTCTCGTCAGTCGCCGAGAAATGCAGTCGCAAATGGTTTTGCATCCAAAGTGAGAATTCCAAAGAAAGTGATTTCAAACTCGCTGAGTGTATGCCCAAAGCTTTCATTTTTTCTTACACGTGTCTCAAGTCCGCAAGTGCAGTCTAATCAAAAAGCTGACAACTAGATTTGTTCGCTCATCAAATTGATTTGTCCAATACGACCGTTTTTCATATGATAAATGTTTCAATCCGCATGGGTGATGTTGTCGCAGTAAATTTATCATGCATTGTAGATCAATCTTGCATGTGACTCATGTTTTGCGGCCCTTTCTATGGTACAGATTTGGTGATTGTTACTTGAATCGGAAGGATTCAACTCTTATTCATATCCTTCTTTGATGGTCCATGTTTCATTGCAATATAGTATATCATTTAGTACCATTATATTCATATTTAAGGTCAGTTTGCGGGAGCTCAACAACCTGGAGTTCAAATGGAACAAGATGACTGTTGTTCAGTCAACCTGCTTATCATCAGTACTCAATAATCGGTTGTCTGTAATAGCGGTCTGAGATAAGTGGAGTGATAAACTGTTTTCGCCGACGGATATAAAAATTGATGTTTACAAGTATTACAGTCAATTCACCAAGAACGATGGTCTTGTTTATACTAATTTTCAGCCTAAATCGGCCAAATGACTATTTGGGTGAGTTGAATGAATGGTGGATGGACAAAATAAAGAATGCTAAAGTGCTTTCTAAAGCTGGTCTACAGTGCAGTACACCGTACTAAGAGAGCGCCGCCTACGCTAGCAGGGTCATATGTCCACAAAGATAAATATACGTATTCTTAAAGATATATTCTGTGGAAAGATGAAATCAGAAAATCGACATTCAAGCATACCGCGTTTGCAATACAAAGACGTTTGCAAAAGATATATAAAAGCTGTGGAATTTTACCCTATAATTTGGGAAGAACTAGCTCTTGACAGCTCACTTTGGAGGCTAATTTGTGAGGACCAGATAATGCTCTCTGATACAAATCGTAGATCTCGCCGTCAGCTTACATCTAACAACAAGTACCGTCAATAACTGTGTGCGCTGTGGGAGAAATAGTTCCTATGCATTTGAACTGTTTAGTCAGTCGAAAAGCTGTGGATCATGAAGCCATCATGTGCTTGTGATGTACATCCATGGTCAACATCAAACGAAAGGGACATACAACAAGATCTCATCCACAATCAACTTTCTGACGTGACAACGATTTTCAAGATTGTCTACTAAGATGTTCAATTTTATTTCTAACTAATACATGAATGTCTTTCAAGCATAGCTACTTTCGCAAATGTAGAGTAATTAAATGGATCTATCTTCGCGTGAGATTCAGTTTTTACCTTGAAAAATCAATATTCAAAGACAAAGTAAAAATTTTCTTCTGAAATTTAATCATGTCTATTTTTGTCTGGATTATAATTATAGGCTGGCCATGAACACTCACTTGCCCAATACATACAAAAACCTCTAAGGCTTTAAATAATCATCTGCAGAGGAGGATGTAACTTAGCTAAGTGTCGCAAAATGTCAAAAATACCAAGGATTTTCATTAACCAGTTTGTGCAGTATGTGCTTAATCCTACTAGCACATAATCTTCGGAACATACTTCATCTTTCGTGCTGCCAACTTTACATGCAGGTGTAATCTGGCAGTAATTCTATACTTCTTAGCTGCTGAGAATTTAAACCATTAATTGGCTACATGCTGAAAACGCAAGCTTATAGATGCCATTTTCTCTTTCTTATGACTGCATGAGCTCAGAAAACCACGTGCTTTCTATAAATGTGTGGTTCCCTGGCTAGATCAAGAATTGTTATCTCATAGTTCGCATTTGACTTACCGAAGTAAACCGGATGGCATGTTGATCAGCAGGGTGATGGCATCAGCGATAGACATGGCAATCATGTAGGCATAAGCTGCCCCGACAAATTGTGGCAATCGGAACACCATGATATTCACCACATTGAGAATCAATCCAATGAAACAAATGACAGGTTGACAGCAAAAATAAAATATAAATTCTGTCAATGTGATGGGGCATCTTTTGTTCGGCACAGTGGGTTGCAATCGTTCCATGTACGAGGAATCATTGGATGTGTATAATTTGATCGATGTATTAATATGTATAACGCCACTAGATTGAATTGAGCATGTGCTTTGAATGATCAATAACAGTGAGGCGACTTCAATCAACCACATGTTTTCTCGGGAAGTACGATTATACCTTCACCTCATTTTACCATTTGCTCAAAAGCCAATGTAATAGAACAGTAAGGGCAAAACTGGTCCCAGGTAGGATACTCGATTGTGATTGGTCGCCCGTCTGAATCTGGCCAGACCGAAAAGACCAATTAAATTTACGCTGAATCGAAATGCTTATAAGCACGAAACCGGTCGTTGAATGTTTGTGTGATGGGAATGCATGCAGATTCGAATATTCGTTCACAAATATTTTAAGTTGCATTAGTTACTGGACAATTTGTTATCAAACTTCATTTAAAACTTATGTCGGTGTTATAAGACGGGGCAAAATTCTTAATATTCCTAATATTTTACGTGATATAAATTAATACAAACTGTTGAAACAATTATCACATTGTATAGAATTCGAGCAAAACTAAATTCATTTGAAAATGGTCAAGTTATCGAGTTATCGATGGTTTCGGCCATTTGCACATAGCCATCAAGATTCACCGGCTGTGAAACACGGTGTATCACGCTCTATTTGCCATCATCGGTGTTATTCTTTAGCAAATTCGTCGATCTAAGTTCAGGAATACATCATTTACGCTCGGAATCTGTTGCGGTTTCCGCTGATAAAACTGGATGAGTATATGACGAACCATGCGGTATGTGACTGTCCCTATTGATTTTTGAGAGATTTTGTAATTTTTAAATTCCATATACCTGTCATCCTATGGTTATCGATAAGCTTGCTGCTTTTTCTACCATGAAACGTTCTGAGTTCTGAGTTCTAAATTCAACTCGACCCACCGACTTTGAATGGCCTATCGATTAATATGACGGTGGTAGTGCAGCGCTTACGAAAATAAAATGTAAATAAATTTCGAAAACCAGACGAGATAACTCCAATGCTGCTCAAAACGTATTCTACGCGATCCTCTTAGCATTTACCTGATATCCATATTGGCTTGCTTAAAGGTGAATTGGTACCGAAAGAATGGAAACTGAGAGAAATAACAACAATTTACAGAGAAAGTTACAGTTCTGATGTCAAAAATTACAAACCCGTGGCAAAGATTTCGACCGAATAATAATCAGAGAAGTTGTGCAACATTCAGAAGGGAACGAGCTGTTGTCATTTACCTAACACGGATTTCGCAAAATCGTTCTTGTCTAACAAATTTGCTAATAAGCTTAGACGACTGGACGAGTGTTGTAGATGCAGGTCGCTGTATTCATGCATGCTAACTTGAAATTTTAAAATTTTTTGACAGCCGGTTTAGGTTGAATACCTCGCAATCACTTCGCGTGCGTTGATAAATGTCTTCTATTCTCGTCCCAATAGTGTGTTTTAAAAGGAGAGCAAAGAAAATTCCGAAAAGCGTGGGAGCAAGAACACTCCCTTGTTTGATTCCTCGGCGAATTTCAAAGGCTTCTAAACTGAAACCGTTAAAATGGGCTGGTTTCTTCATACCCGAGTGGAACGAAATAACGAGTTTGATCATTCTAAGTCGGGCAGCCTATAAGCTCATGCATTTTGAAAATACCCTCCCTGTTGACGTAGTCAAATGCCGTTATAATCAGCCATCAGAATATACTATATGTCTATTAATAAACAAATAACATATCGAATTACCCCCAGGCAAGTACTTCATTTCGTTTACAGCAAAATTTACAAAACAGATGTTGTCGCGCAAGGTGGCTCTCTTTTCAGACGATTTGCATTCGGATAGAATCTACTGGGAATCGTTTAAAGCTGCAAAATCTTTTGGTCGGTGAAGAATAAACTACCATTCAAAAATTCTTGGTGTAGCGATTAGGAAAGCCATTTCAATACACCTATCATATTGGCAGACAATTTTGAGCTGGTCCAATATGGAAAAGGATCTTGGATTCAAGGATTTATATTTAAACTGTTAGTACTTAACAATAATGCATGATTACAGTATGGCTAAAAAGATGAAAAATATATTAGCATAAACGAGTTTAGTATATCATATGCATATATAATTCCAATTTCGCTTAAAAAAATCGCCAGGCAAGGAGCGTCAACCACATATTAAGGTAAGGAATTCCAAAGAAATCAAGCAAGTATGACAAAAAGTGGTACATGCATTCAATAAGGGAAATTGGGATGTAAATGGCTAATTTATGTCAACGAGCCACTTTCTCATAACACTCTTGAAACAAGTTTCGTAGTGGTGTTTCTTCGGTAGACACAACTCTATGGATGGGAATAATATCGTGCCGTATCCTCCTCCGTTGGGTAAAGTCACTTGGTTCGCAGCAGCATAAATTACATTCTACATTGTGAGGTCATTTACTAAGCGTGCTTCATGGCTTCTTGGTATACTGCGACGGATTCTCAGAACGGTCTCGTCAGGATGTTTTTTCCAAACCGTGATACATAATTTAATCGATTTGACTGACTCAGCTTATTAACTTAGCGTAGATGTTCAACTGGTCTACACGAAACATTAAATGATTATGTGAACGAATATTTACTATGTTATGGTAATCTCAGAGATAAGTGTATTATGGGACCAAAAATTCTTGAATCTTGGTTTTGATTTTAATCGATTCACCACGGTAACGTCGAGAATAACTTTCCGGTTTTCGACTTGATTGGTCTCAAGAGAAGGAAAATTATTAATTGCTCAAACTTGAAGGCATCCGAAATTCATTTATACTGTAAAAAATGTTCCGAGCGCAATGTGAAAATGCACCGTATTCCCAACTGGCAAATTCGGATAATTTTAAATGCAGGATATATATATATATAATAAGATATATAGTATATATATATATATATATATATATATATTAGATAATATATATATATAAGATATATATATATATATTATATATAATCTTAGACGGAATATCCAATGGTGTTATGTTGCCTTGGTTCAACAGCGAAACGGGTAAGAAGGTTAGATAAACAGAAGAATGATTTCTTCGAAAACCGTATTGTGCTGCAGTCAAAATATTTTGGTTTTCAAATTGTTCTTTTATGCGCGAAGTCACAATGCGTTCCATTAATTTAGAGATCACAGGAAGTATCGTTACCGGTCTATAGTTTGCTGTGTCTGAACGAATACCACATTTATAAATAGAATTTATCATCCCTGCGTTCCAATGCGGTGGTATTTTTCCTTCTTGTAAGCTGAGATCGAATAAGCGCGTGAGAGGAGCAGTCAAAACAATGCGGCATCTGCGAAGTATGGCGGGGGTAATTTTGTCTGCGCCAGGGGACCTCTTTTCGTTTAGTTGACTAAGTTCCCGTCATTTAACTTAATACCGTAAATACCCGCGTATAAGACGCACTTTTTTTCTTCATAAGTTGCCCTAAAAACATAGGTGCGTCTTATCCATGGATACATTTATTATAAAAATTACCGTAAATACCCGCGTATAAGACGCACTTTTTTTCTTCATAAGTTGCCCTAAAAACCCAGGTGCGTCTTATCCATGGATACTTTTATTATAAAAATTAAGCATTTATCATAATATCAAAAATTTATTTTATAAACCGGTACAATATTTATCAATATTTATCCTCGTCGTCACTGTCTTCATTCAACAAAGCAGCACACTCCTGTTGTGTTATGCAATCATCATGATAGTCCAGCTCTTCCTCCCTTTCGTCGTTGAAGGGTAATAATGAACTGTATCTTCAAAATCATGAAAATGTAATATCAACCAATCATGGAGTAGTATTTGACTCTTGTTGGAGCAGAAACGTTTCCTTAAAAATGTCATCCAATCATTCGACATGACGACCAAGAATGAGAAGTGCACTTTCCACGATAGTCTACATAGTCTAGACAGACATCTGCTGACTGACAGGATGAATGAGTCAGCAATCAGCACACACGATGATCATAGCGATTGTATGGAGGTCACCGTGATTGACTTAAGTTCACCGTTTCTATAAAAAATAATGGAAATTAAGGACTAAAATTAGGATGCGTCCTATACATAGGTACACAGTTTTTCCATCGTTTTTAGGGTCAAATATCCACTGCGTCTTATACATGGTATCGTCCTATACGCGGGTATTTACGGTAATTCCAAAGATGGCGAATTTGGTAAAACTTGATATGGGATAGAACGCTTAGGATTGAAGACAAGTTAGTTCGACTTTCAAGATTCAAGATTCAAGATTCAAGAATTATGGTTGAAAAAGCAATTAAGTTTACAATAACCACAGGGTGTAAATATAGGTACAAATGTATATATTTAAGTATAAATAAAATCAAAATCAATGGGACAATGATAGCTTATTAATAGTTTGGGGAAAAATTCGGATTAGCTCTCATATAATCGTCAAGTTTTGATTTGAATATAGATAAGCTGTTTGAGCTTACCAAATCGGAAGGTAGGGAATTCCAAGCAAAGCACACACGTACGGAATAAAAATACCTGCGGCAGTTCCGTTTGGAATGTGGTATTTCCAACTTGCAACCATGGCCACGGCTGTTGCTGGAAGTTCGAAGGTGGAATAATATATCCAGGGGGTGGGAAACAGTAGATAGTATTTTGTATGCGAGGATGAGATCACCTCGCATTCTCCTTTGTGCAAGTGTACTCATTTCCAGTTGTCTGAGTCGCCTGGAGAATGACATATTTTCGAGACCAATGACAAGCTTAGAAGCTCTCCGGTATATGCGATCCAGGAGTAAGATGTCTTTTTGGAGCCATGGTGTCCAGGCTTGTGCGGCATAATCTAGAACTTTGATAAATCATCGGTGGTAACTTGGGCAGAGTGAGTCAATCCGTTAAGGGCTTGCACACATATTGCACCTGGTTTGATTCTTGATCGCTCATTTAATATCTTGTAGAGAAGCTTAGGATTATTTTCCATTCTCTTAACCCTTAACTGCCTGAATTATGTTTTACATCGAAATAATTTTTTTCTCCGGCATTTTTGTGATGAAACTGCTCTCCTTATATGGGGAAAGAAAGTATTTTTAGTTTTTTTATATATCACGGAAAATAAAAATTGGGACAAATTCGGTACAATCGTCCTGTGGTGGCACCTTTTTCATTGATTTCCAGCTGTAGTCAGCTATATGAGACATAAAAGTTATAAAAAGATTTCTCAATTAAATTTTTAATGTGAAACACACACAAGGTAGAAAAATACGTTGAATAGAAAATAATGTATTTCCTTCATGCAGTCATCGCGATCAAAACCCATGGAATGCCGCAAAACAGTTCTTATGCATGTCTAAGCATAAGTGGACATTGCATTTAGCGCATAATATCTTTGTCTTTCCATGATAGTTTTTGAACCTGCATCGGTTTCTTTTTTTCTCGACACAAGGCACATGTACCACTTGGTCCAACCTCACATCGTCGGATGGGGCTCCACACATTCTTTTTGCTTCACCTCTTAGAGATGGGCGTCCACGTTTAGGAGTCAAGCAAATTTTTACAGCTTTGGTAAGGGTGAAAGCTACCTCAAGTTTGAAGGAAGCAAGCTGGAGCACTTCATTTTTTGGAAGAGAAAGCCTCTTGCAGTCTCTACGATAACAAAGCCATGAATTAACTATAGCCATGTCAATGAAGTGATAGATCAGACTGTGATAAGCTTTCTTTGATTTCATGCTTATTCTATACAAAGAAAGAAGATGGTCTGCCAAATCTACACCACCCATTGACTTATTGTATCGTTTCACAATATCAGGGCAAGGTACTTCAATGGACCTCTTTGTAGTTTTATCAAATCTACGGACAGTTGATAGAGGATTTGCCCTGGCAAATGTAGACACCAAATTGACTACTTTGTTGTCGTACCAGCGAACCAGGGTGACACTTGAATGTCCCTTCACCAGTTCTTTCTCCTCAAAGGAACCCCTGCCTTTTTTCATTAGGCGCTTGTCATTCTTCATGTTTTTGGTAAGCAAGCTAATCGTGGCAGTCTAACTGTGCCGCAACAAAATATTCCCACATCTGTCAAGTATTGCAGAAGGGGCACAGAGGTGAACCAGTTATCAAAAAATACAAGATGGTTCTCATTGGAAGGAATGGTCTTGGCAAGATGTAGCACAATATCTGAGCTAGCACCGATGTTTGGGACGTTGGGATCATCGATGGGGGATATTTTCCCAGTATATGGGATGAAATCGCACATCATCCCACGATCGTCAGCGAGTACGAAACGTTTGTAGCCAAACTTTTTAGGTTTATTTGGCAGGTATTGTTTGAGCCTTGATCTGCCGTTGTATGCCGGATGTCACATATTTGAGACATATATTCCGACAGTCATATTTCGCACAGAAAAATATTTCATCATTCGTGTATACGTTCAATGTGTTCAGAAGATGTCTATAAATGAAGCAAAAAATTATCAATGTATATACTTACAAGGTTTTTCAGCCATTGCACGCAGAAAAATGAAGCACGGAGCGAAATTTCACAAGCGTCACCTCACTTCCGAAGTTTGTTGACAACTGGCGCGCCGCATGGCTCAGCCGTCTCAAACGCATACCAAACGAGAGCAGAACGTGTGCCGATTCCGATACCCCCGGCATACGAAAGTGATCTGTCTAATTTAACCTATCATATACCTTTAAATTTTGTGTACCGAATTTGCCCCATTCGTCCGTTAAGGGTTAAGCAAGTTCCATTGGAACTGCCTGCGATCTTCTTTTACAAGAGTCGTGAGTGCTTCCGTATCTTACAGAATCGCTTCCAAGTTGCTTCCGTACCAAAATGCTTATGCGTTACCTAGGACACTTTCTTTATAGCTAACCATTTCTTAATTCTTCTCCGAATAAAAAACTCGTAGTTGTAGTTGCTTTTGTGTGGTATACAAATCGAGTATTCGTCTATCTTCGAATTCTGAACTTTCAATTTTAGTAAACTTCACAGTCCGGACAAGTTGCGTCCACAATTTTACTAGAAAAACCAACATTTATCTATATTACAAATGCATTAATTAATTTACGCTTAATTAATTTTTCCAGACAATTTTTTCCAGTATCAGAATGCTAGAAATGGATTCATAAAGCCCAGTACATTCGTTTGATTCAATTAGTGTATACGAAACAAACAAATATATTTAATTGGAAAATGTTTTGGACTGATCGTAGTTTCATAATGGAAGGAAAGAATTGTCTGCAATAGGTTGGAACTGTTCATTAAGAATGCAGCATTCTATAAGTCAGTCACATTTTAGGACGATGAAATAATGGTTACCTTCGATGTAAGCGCGGTGTTTACCAGTTTAGATATGGCAAGTGCACTACAAATAGCTAAGAGTGTACAGGAATCTGAACCCATTTTGTTGGATCATACAAATTTGAGCGTACAGCAAATCGTCAACGGCGTTTTGATTTGATTACACACGAACCACATTGTATTCACTCAGAAATCAGAAAGTGTTATGCTAGAAAAAATAAGCTTATTAAAGTGTGGGATGAATAAAAATATAGCAAGAATTAATAGAGAACGTCACGTACCACATGGCTCAATGTATTCAAGGAGCTTTGAAGCAAAAACTTCAACTGATTTTCAGCGCATGATTTCTTCGGGTCTAATGTTCCACGTGACCGAAAAGAATTTCGACGAATATCAAATCAAGAAGGTGGAGTGCTTAAAGCGTTAGAATGTCTGTGTGTCCTAATAAACTCCTCGAGCTTACGTAAATGTTTGAGGGGATGGTTTTCGGTATCCAAGATTTTAAATGCCAACAGGAGCTCACTCCGTATTCCTCGTAGGATGAAATCATGCAGTTTTCAAAACTTTCCATACAATATTCACTTTTATAACTTGTTTGTCAATATGCTCCCTTAAATTTGTGTAGTAAACTTATTCTTGTTCGCAATTAGAGTCATTATCTTTCACCCTCTCTGTATTGTGATTTCACCTGATGATGTTCACTAGGAGACGAAAGCATATGATGCCTTATTCATCAGAGGACTGGGAAGCTGATACGAGTGTGACGTGTCTAAAGCGAAAAGAAAATGAATTTTATAAACGAACGCGGCATAAAATATGCCAGTTGACGAAGCATTTCTTCATTGGATCATAAATACCAGGACTTGGTTAAAACAGAAATTTATTTCTTTTCACATGGCAAGTGGATCAGCAGATGCATTCAGGAGCACAGGTTCAAAGTGATTTAAAGTGATTCAAAGGTTGTAATGAGGTATATACAATAAAAAGAAGAACAGGAAAACTCATGTAATGTAAATTGTATCAAAATTTTGGTTTTCTCTCAAGTATTTGTCCAAATTAGCTTTAAAAATATCCAGGTTGGCTGAGTGTGTAACAGTGGAGGGGAGGGTGTTCCATGTGATACTTACACGTACAGCATACGAATATCTTTGATAGTTCAGTCTTGAAGTTGCAATATGCATTGCAAGTTCATGTTTCCGACTGGCAAGGGGTGGCGAGCGTGTGAAAAGTTTGGACAAGGGATGGTTAGGGACGTGCATAATGTTGTACATCAGTATCAGGCCACCTCTTAGTCCACCACAGCGAAAGTCGAAAAGATTGAGACTCCTCAAACGTTCTTCATATGGTTTAGTAGCTAGTCCGGATACAAGCTTTGTGGTTCTATGGTAAATACGCTGCAGAAGATTGATGTCTTTCTGAATCCAGGGTGACCAAGCTTGAACAGCGTACTCCA
>JACCGJ010024016.1:28469-54090 GCA_013407085.1 Atriophallophorus winterbourni | reverse complement strand
GTTCAAAATTCAATCGATCGAATATTTTAACATGTAATATGCATCCTATTTTGTCTCCCGAGGAGGCTCGGATTAATTCGAAGGAGACAGTCATAGGCGACCCGATTTTTCCTAAAGGCGTCGCACTTACGTTGTCAGGGCAATTTTAAAGAGAATAGATTGAAAATGGCCAAGGAAACCACTAGACGTATATCACGTGGTAAATGAGCCAATCAAACTTTTCTTAACACAAACACTAGCTAGTCCTGAGAAAATTACGTGTCGTCTGTTTTACACTAGTCTCTTCACGGTTTGAGACCCGGGGTAATCAGCTCGTGGCTAGTTCACGATGTGTGCATGAATGTTGCTCAAGTTGATTGAAGATGAACCAGGTTTCTCAGTGGGTGGGTGTGGGATCAGTGAGTACGAACCGAGCTAAAATAGAAGTGATTTCACTGGAACGTTCCAATGAATAATATTAAGGAAAAGATTGTACACAGTTGAAGCGCAAGTGCAGGAAATTTGCGCTGAAAATGCAAGGAAAACTTCACTTGAATTCGTCGTGTACTAATCACATCCCTCACTAGCTCAAAAATTCAAACTGTATCTACCAAACTGTCATTGGTTAAAAGAACGAAAGTGATCGTTTTAGGGAAAAGTGTGCACATTAATTTCGTTCCAAGATCTTATCAAATGCTGGAATGAAACCAATCACGAAATGCTTCATTTGTCGCAAGTTTATGTACACAGACGTTGTTAAGGAATTATCACGGAGCTTCATAATGAGACGTCGTACAGCTGGTAAACACGCCTTTCAAGATGATGTTGCACATGCTCTGCAGAGTCACTGTGCCACTAATGACAACTATCCCCATCAATATCAAGTAATAAACTTTTGAGCAACTGTTGGATAAAGTTTGCAACACCAACCTGTTTAATCACATGTGCCAACACACATATGGACGGGTTGAACCCAAAGACTTGAACCAAACATCTTCGTTTACATGCACTTTGATCACACACACACACCCCATGTGTGACGTACCAACCTCATTCAACAGTGGCGTACAAGTATGTACCTTGTATACCGTTTCTCCAAAGCATGCGGATTCTGATCCTAATAACCCTACCTGATGAGTGGGAACAGAATGAAACCGGTCGTTGGGTGTTTGTGTGATGGAACTGCATGCAAATACAGATAATTTTCTGATCAATATCAATTTGAACGTTTTATCGATTGTCACATTAGTATAATTGTTGCGTCGGAACTCCATGACGGCACGTTTTTTCCGCAAAAATGACACTCGCCAGTTTATTCACTTTGGCTTAATTCACTAAAAAATTACGAGAATCATTTTGTTTATCACTCATTTGTGTGCACCATAATTATTAACTTTCATTAATCGTCAGTTAATCATCAGTGATTTAGTCTGCTCCAGGACAAATCCAAACATGTTTCACGAATTGTTTCATCTTTTTCTTTATCGATCACGTCTGACTCTCCGCCGTCCGGACGACGTGGATGACTTGAGTTTAAACGCGCGCCAAAAACTCATTAACTTTGGAGAAACAAATTGAAATAGCGCGAAATTCACAGCGTATTGGGCGATCCTACCAATTTAAAATCCTTGATATCTCGACAAAAAGTCTAACATGTTTTCAATACATTTTGAAAGTAGAATGTAATGGATCAGTCATTTTCTTTTCTTGCTCTTTTCCATATTGCTCTTGTTCTCAACCATGCATCTAGGGTACACAAGGCTAGTGCTCATCTTAGGTTTTCGTAGCATGAACCGGTGAAGTTGAAATGGGTGTTAGGCCCTCGCAGAAATTTTTCCGTTCAATTTTAGTACCCACCTACACACTGGAAATGTAGTGCTTTGTGAGGTTTAAATTTTTCTAAAAGTTGCCAGTCATAATCAATACTGCCGCCCTTGTCGTTTTATAATGACACCTAATTTGTTGCAAGAAATAAAGTCACATATTTTAAATGATAGATTTTTTCGATTTTAACAAACACGGACATTTCAACCTGCGAGTATTTTCGATAGACTAGATGGAAAAATCTCCAGTTAGTCAGCCAGAATGTCATCGCTTTACCGCACCAGGCTGTAAAAGAATTTGAATTCATTTGCTTGTTAAAATTGAAATGAAAATACTCGGTAATTGACAGTCGAAATGGCGAAGATTTCAGAATACGTTATGTTGTAGCAGACTAGCGTCTATACACAAATTTTATTACGTACACATTTAATTACACTTATCTTTTGCATTATTCTATTCAAACCTGAGATGTTTGATACATGAATATCGACATGGATATCGATCGCATTTCAAACGGCACCCCTACGGACTAATTTGAAC
The DNA here is from genome assembly GCA_013407085.1 of Atriophallophorus winterbourni. Classification (NCBI taxonomy): domain Eukaryota; kingdom Metazoa; phylum Platyhelminthes; class Trematoda; order Plagiorchiida; family Microphallidae; genus Atriophallophorus; species Atriophallophorus winterbourni. The sequence goes on along the minus strand of JACCGJ010024016.1, from coordinate 51,747 downwards.
TGAACCTAGACCAGAGGACGTATTAACAGCTAGCTCATCAAATCAAAGAGACAAAAAGGTGTTTTAAATCATTCCTTGGATATGGTTGCACCATTATGCGTCGTCACTCCTGATATTTAGGATTCGTTTAAATAGCCCTTTTTTAACGGTCTGGGAAATTACAATCACAGGGAGAGGAAACGAATGAAGCGGATGCCTTTTGTAAATAAACCACCGGCCTTCGTCTCAGAGAAGCTTGTAGAGATCTGCCTACTGGAACACTGATAATCAATGCCAATAAAATTGAGGATAATATTCCTGAAAAAAATCAATTTTTAACAACAGCTGATTTTACATTGAAATGGAATTCCACACTAATTGCCTAATCTGTTGTATTGCAATCTTGATTAAGTATTGAAAAATTACTTTCACCTACACTATTGCTATTGGCGTAGATATACCCTTTTATTGATTTCTCGTCGGCACTTCAGATTGTCATTAAATGAGAAAAGAAAACTTTTTTTATTGATTTTTCACCTTTTCACACACGGAATTAATGTGAGGCTAATATCCCTTATCCAGTTCAACAATTTGAGAATTATTCCAGTAAATAGCCGTTACAATAATCAATGAGTGCCTTGAAATTTGCATGCCAGGCAAGCGTATAATCATACTTAAAAGACACATCTCTCGCAACACACTGTTTCCGCTTTGTTTAACTTGAAGAGCAGCCATTTTTATTAAATAATTAAAAAAAATTAGAGACCGGGCACTGCCTTTTTGTTCACGTAAGGGACAGATCCATTGATCACCGTCTGGTATTAGGAGCACTTATTTGACTTTTAACCTGTTGACGTAATTGGCAGTGTTCTCATATTGTGTGCACGGCGTTCAAGCTTACCTGCGATTTACAAACGATTGTTGAACATGAATGTTAAACACCGCGCGAAGTTTCAGTGTGATCAACCTTCTGACAGCGAGTTAAAACAAACGCACAAATTTGATGTATCAAATTATCAATATTATATGCGGTTTCCTATCCGTCGACCGAAAGCTTTCACCTATTCTCTTTCAGCGAAACAAAGCCTAACTTCGAAAACATGGTACATACCGCGACCCGCGGTGTTTAAATACAGTGTCAGTGTGGGCGTGGAGCACAACGTTGCCTTTGCTCTTGACCTTGAACTTCCGTGATTCTTTCAATGAAAAAAGTAGCATGTTTTACGAGCACTATTAATAGCAACATCAAAATCTTTATTGCTAAGTGAGCATCACTTGGGCTAACATTTTCAAAAAATCGAGTGAATTTCTTTTTCTCAGTTACAGACAACATGCTTATTTGTTACTTAATATAGTTCAAGGCTGATATACAACCTTTAAGTGTCCACGATTCCACGTCTTTATCAAAACCGCACAGGGTATTTTTATTTATTCAATAATCGTATTTAGGGTAAATTTAATAACACCATTAACTAATTTGTTCAAATTTAAAAATTAAATTCTGGAAAAATAATCCCGGTAATTATTGCTTATTTACTACGATGACTAAATGAATAAAACGCGTATGAATCTTCCAAGCTCAGACAAACGTTTGCTTTGATAATCCGGACGTCAATCGTAATGGTAAAAGTGGACTGGTGCCATAAATTTAAAATTCAAAATTAAATCTTTGTTCACGTGGTGGTACTAACATGAAAATCGATAAAAAAGTGAATAAATGAGGGAGCAGAGTCTTTAAAATGTGGTGTTTATGAAAAGTATAGCAGTCCGCAACAATGTGACGTCGCTATCTCGATTTGTTTCCGGTTAACGAGTAAGGAGTTGAGTATGTTGTTCAGATGGTGTTCGCTGAGCTTGTGTAGTTGTTGCTGGACGTTTTCGTCATCAAGCTAGATGACATCATTAGCAAAATTTATTTCGAAGGGACTTATAATTAGTGTTCATTGGTTTTTATATGTGCATCGAGTTTTCATTGGTCAATAGGTTGTAGCCAATTGGAGATGCTGGATAATCGATGTCGTTGTTCAGCGCCGCGCTTCGCGCTCGGCGGTTGTTTTCGTTGGGTAAAATCCTCGCGTTGTCCCAATCGAATTGGTGTCCGAATTGATCAACATGTATTGAAATAATTGACTATGAGTCGTGCCTAAGTACAGCTAACCGGTGTTCATGTATTCTTGTGCTTAGCTTGCGGTCGGTTTGTCCGCAATCTCCGCACGTAATCTGGTAGACAATATTCGATTGTTCTTCGTTTGCGACTTTGTCTGTTATATTGTTGAAGTAATTGCGTAATGTTGACACTGGTTTGTGCGCCACATCTATTCCAAATGGCTGAAGAACCCGAGCTTCTATTTTTAATATATTCTGCACATACGGAAGAGCGCGTTCAACTCCGTTTACATCATCGTTTCTTTGTTGAGTAAGGTTGAACTTGTTGCGTAATACGAAGCTTCTTCGATATCCATTATTCTGGAACACTTTGAAAAGTTATTCTTCTTATTGTGTTCTTAGTTCCGGCGTTCTACAATGTGTTGCTGCTCTTTTGAATAGGGCCCCAACGCAGCGTGTTTATGGCGGGTCGGTTGCTTGTTGTAGAAGTTCAAGATTTCATCCGTGTGTGTATTCTTTCTGTAGACACTGGTCTCCAAATTTCTTTTGCTTTTTCGTCCAGGAGATGAGTAATCTGACGTATAGTTTCAAAGAAGCTGAAATGCGGATGTGTCTCTCGTGAACACCACCCGTAACTACATCCTCTCAAAGCAAATAATCTCCGTTCCACAAATTCGTAACATAAACTCAATTCGAAAATTCAAATACACTTTCCAATTATCGTGCAAGGTCAATGAATCGTAACAAGGACAAATATAAACAAGGTGACATGTACAAGTGCTGCACACTTGAGGTGAAGTTGTTGCGCAAATGCTTCCCCTTTAATGAATAGATGGCGTGTGCAGTGAGGCGCAGTACGTATTTTTGTGCGCTGTGTCTAACCAATCCAAGGTCACATTAGAACCAGTTTTATGGGGATCAATATCGCTAGGTACAATCTCATTCATGATCTGTGGTCGTCTTAACATGAAATCGAGCTCATCACTGGAATGCATTTCACTCGGTAAGCGATTGACTCACTCCAAGCAAGTTGCTCAATGATAAACGAACCGACTGCACCGGATCACTTTGAAACGACCGCGAAAGCATCAAATATACCCTCACAGTCATACAGTCGGAAGCTACAGGAGTGAATATTTCGGGCGACTGAAGAGTAACTGTTTGACCACAAGGAGGTTGGTCAGTTTTAACCCTAGCAAGAATTCGAATTAAACTTTACTCTTTTCCGCGGCGCGGCTTATACTTTTGATGATGTCTGATATAAAAATCCCATTTTCTACAACAGTAGTCGATTTGTGTCGTATAATTAGTGCTGAGCATCCATATAGAGCATTCTGGAGAGAGAAAGGATTTTCGTAACAATCCGGCCTTTTTTCACTATTGATCCAAATGGCTAACGCTTCTATCCACCCGTAAAATATTTAATATGCTTATCATTGATATATTTTCACACAAAAATATGTTTCAGGTTTTGGCGAGAGATAAATAAAGAATGCCAAAACTTAACTGACTAAAAATTTTCATTTTTTGAACAGAAATATGATCAGACTGACGGATATCCGCTTTGCGGTATTTCACAACAAGCTGTACAACTGAAAAGAGAGCAAAATGAACAAAATAAATCTTATTATCATCAAACAAAAATCAATAATACGTGTAACTTCTAAAGCTGATTCGGTTGATACCAATGTTGGCCAAGGAAATGAGAGATCACGAACGAATCTTTTCTAGACGCCGAAGTTCGGTCTAATTTTTTTGCTTCCTATCACTCTAACCGTCCACAAAATGTTCCAGCCAATTCTTCTTGTCATGTTTTGTGGAATCGTGCAAGTGACAGAGATCGCATTCTCTGGTTTTAATTTGTGGCCCGTGTCGAACAGGTCAGTTGGGATTTGACTGTTCACCTTCCTGGAATGAGTTTTGTTCAACCAGCTAGGGTGATATTCAGCAATCTGCGTTTTCAGTGTACGACCAATGTGCCCCAAACCACAGAAGCAGATGAATCGGTAAACGCACATTGAGTTCGTCTATCAAAGTAGCTGGTCTTAAAGCTTATGTGTTATGTCGGTTTGTTGTTGAACGTTATGGGCAATTTTCTAGAGGTTCTTTTAAATCTCTGCTCTCCAGGTTACCGAGTCGCAAGAGGCATCGTCTTTAAATTAGAGCTGTTGTTACTGCCAACCTTCAAAGCGCTTGCGTGGATGGATTTCGATAAATCACGATAGGTAATCATCTCTACCCGAAACACTTCGTAGCAGGGCAAGATCTTCCTCTAAACGCTATTCAGAGTAAATTCGCGCTGCTTATGTGAACAGGTTCCGTACCGAGTTTCTTTGCAACTACCTTTTCTCAAGTTAGATAGTGGGAACAGCGCTCATCTTAGGCTTTTGATTTCTCAATGTAACATATGATCTGCTCGTTGCTTCTTTCTGTTCCATCAATATCGTCTTCCACACTGTTTTTCTGACCTGTCATTATCCTATTGTTTTATAACACATATTTTGACCTTGATTTGCTGCTCACAATTTGTCGTAATCTCGATCGCGTGGGACATTGGGACATTTGAACTTAACTTTGATTTTGACTCGTGTACGTAACTTGGTACGTACTCGATATTGTTTTGACATTGACCCGGATTTTAACCCGGTTAACCCCAATAACTGAGGAATGTTTTTACTATACTTGATTACCTCAATACATTACCGCTTTGATAGACAAATCCCGGGGATATTGTGCGCCACTAAACTTGGAACGTTTCATTGATTGTCAAATACAATCAAAACTGCTAACTAACCTATTTTACTCAAGCTCTCTTGAAAAGGTCTTCATTCAAACAGGACAGTTTGAGTGATGACAAAGTTATGCTATCTGGACCTCATTATCAGATCCTTGTTGCAAGCCCAGTTAGTGATGGAATTGACAACGTAGATCTTTATAATGCAGATAAATTTGAGTGCAATCGGTTAGAGCAGTTTTGGGGTAACGTTTCACTTCTGGCAGAAGCTTCGTCTGACCAATGTTGATAGTCAGAACAGGAACATGTTTACGTAGTAGTTAAACCCCCACCACTGATTTGACCTTAACGCTAAACAGTCTATAGTACGCCTACAGTGTGTCGCGTCTCGTGGAAATGACCTTGATTAGTGGTCGATTTTCCTTCTAGTGTGAATCCACGTCAATCTAATCCAAGTGAACACGGTCAAGGTCAGTTGACACAGCGGCCCATATGCGTAAAAGTACATAACTAACGGAGCTAAGGTTGAGCTAATTTTGAAGAAAAACGAAAATCTAATTAACTAGGAGGTATAAGGTGAATAAAACTATTTACTGTCGCATCAGTGACGAGCGCCAGATTGTGGAGATTTCTGCCTCATCCACCTTATCCACCGCCTTGGCAATTTCGACCGCCTCCGCATGTAGGCGTTCGCTATACGGTTTAATACCGCGTCTCAATATTTCCACATTGTCTAGATCGACACTGTGGCCCGTATGTAAAATAAAAACTTCGGTTCATCGGAAACCTATTGATACAGATGCTGCACTACGATACACTTCCGCTCATCCAAAACAGGTCTTCAGAATACACGATCGGTCCCAAACATATTCCAATCGATTGTAGATCTTTATAATTTTGAATTTTTATGTATGTTTAAAAAGAACTGCTAAAGCTTTTAAAACGAATTTAAACAAGACACCAATTTATCGGGGACAAACCGCGGTCGTTCACGCATTGCTTCAGACAGCATGGTCAAAACGCTGTCCAGTACGTTAATTTTCGCACGCCCCGCGACAAAAAAATTACATTTTACGAAAACGTCACAGCACTAAGGTCAGAAAGGGAGGCAAAAAAACAACCAATACAGATCGCGTCGACAATCGACAAAAGTGGTCGAAAGTAAATGGACATGGCATGAGTTGTCGTCTCATTCGATTGATATATTTTTTCCTTTTTGTGTCTGGTCTACTTGAGCGAAAACGTACACGTTCCAGTTGGCAAGGTAACGGCAGTTGAGAGAAAATTTAGACGTAGGGTTCATGGCTAATACTTAATCCACGCGATATAAACCGCCTGTTGTGGATTGTGAATTAAGTGAAAATATTGATTGGAATTTTATCGATCGCGACATCGAAACACGTGACTGAAATTTCATTGGTTAATTTGAGCGTGTGGGAACTTGAAGGACGATGTAGGACCAGTGGACTGGTCTGGTGCCGAAGCGGTTTCGGATGAGAACTTATCGTTTTTTCATCGTTTTCTTACTGATTCCACGATATACTACAAGCCGACAAGCTGGACGCTGGTCCAAAGTTTGAAAACTTGAGCAAGCTTAAGTTAGCTGTAATAAAAATTTAGCAGGAATATTCATTTGAGATTATGAAATTATTTTATGTTCTGATTGTTTTCTCCTTACTCCTTACTTACTCCTTTTTACTCTCAAAAGTAATTTTGCGTCTTGTTCCTGATGTGTGTGCGATGGAAATACGTGCAGACGAGGATTTCTGTTCAACCCTGTGGGTTTAAGCCATCTGCAAGAGTATGGGCACATGCAATTGAACACGTTGTTCGTACCAACCTTATCCACCTCTGTCTAATTTAGCATTGTTATTTTAGAACGCGAGCTGGACTCCTAAAACTTGCAGACCATTTTCAAATTAACAGTGAATTTCGACTCAGCCAGAAATGTGATACGCATAGATCGTTGGGGCCAAATCAAGTAAGCCAAAAGATATCCGAGCATTGACGCAGCTCGATCATTAATGCAATAGTTTCGCCAGATGGGTGCAATGGATTGACGGCGACTGCTCACGACTTCGGTTAATATCCAGAATATGCCTTCATTTTCTTTTCGAGAGAAACATTGTTCCCATGAAACTTGTCGATAATGAGAAACCCATAATGTTTGCCCACCCACAGTCTCGGAATGTGTGCCCGGATACAGGAATGCGATTTCGTACCTACCAACCAGCAAACAGAAGTTCTCAAGAAAGTGGCTGATGTTGCCCCTAAGTGACACGACTCTTTAAACACGGCTCATACTAAGGTCATTCCGGTTGATCTTAGAAGACGGGAACAGTAGATTTCACCAATGCAAAAAAGAGGGGGAAACATTCAAAAATTGACTAAAGCCCAGCTTGTTGCCATTAATCTTATCTCAGTTTCTAACAAATAAAACCAGGAAATTCGATAAGGCATCTATCAATCACTGTGGTAACAACGTTAGACTTATTGTCATGATGTTTCATTATGGGTCACCTATCCAAACCAATCACCGAAAGGAATAAAATACCGAACTCACGTCCAAGAAGCATCTGACCCGTCCACTCAACCAGGAGTTAACCTTGATGGAAATCTGAAACCGGCGCTCTTTCGAGTTTATGAAGAAAATGCTCAGCTTGAATTGCAAGTAAAAAAACTCAGGGCGTGTGCTTAATACTATACGCGAGGAAAAAACGATTCGAATGATGCCAATGAAAAGTATAGACCATCAATAGAAACTGTTGTTCCTAGTAGCACTTCTTTTTTCGCCTTGTAGTAGACGAAATCATTTGGGAGATTTCCGGTCACTTAAAATGAGGGTCAATCAATTTAGAGCTATTTCGTTCAGTCGTTTGAACCAACGTGATCGTGGAGCATTCAATTCGCAGGTAGCACTACTACTGGTGGTTGTGATTGAAATGTCATGGCGGCGCGTTGATAATAAGAGCAGCATCGGATCAACGTTTCTCTATATAAATACAGATTAAGCCAAACAGTGTTAGGTATCTGCTGACGAATATTTGGAAGATTCTCACTGGCAAAGTTACCAAGGATAATTAACGTCTACTTTCGCACTACGATGGAGTATGCGGTAGAGGTCTGAGCTACTTGTTTGCAAAAAGTTATTGCTCTTTTCAATAAACAACAAAGTTAGTGATGGGTCTTGCTAATGTTTCGTACTGCGAAAGATTGCGACGTCGGTGTCTACATGACTTTACCCAAAGCAGAATACGGCGCGATATTTTTTATCGATAGAATAGCGTCTACCGAAGGACATCCACTGTGATACTTGTTTCATGAGTGCGATGAGAAAGTGACAGGTGGACTTATCTTATCCCATTACATCCCAGGTTTCCAATTACTCTGATTCGTGCGTTGTGATCTAACAAATAGCCACACAACCATGAGATGAGTAGTTCACAGATACTTAAATGCGTCCTTTTTCGAAGAAGCAATTGGTGATTGAGTGTATCAGAACTCGTTTCACTTGGAACACCTTGCCTGAAGAAATCCTACATTCGGAATAAGTTGAAGTTTTTACTTCAAAGCTCGATTAGTACATCACGAACGATGCGATACTGTCTCCATTCATTTTTACTTTATACACCTCGTCATCCTGTGGTTAAGCTTACTGATTTTTCTACCTTTAAACTTTGAGCCCCGAGTTCTGAGTTTAGATCTGTCCAAGTAGCGAACGCGTATGCATTTTCCGTTAAATTTTTGTGTAAATAATTTCACCAGTCTCCGGTAATCTGCCCGCCAACGCACAACCCCACGCCAATAATGTCCAGTATTTTTCTAACACGCTGGCACAAAAATGCTAATAAAACGTGTCAAGGTGTTAATAAAACAACGCCACATAAAACACCAGTACAAATAAACGCCATATCATCCCATCAAACAATACAAAACGGTTTATACGGAATTCAATGGACAAACTACAAAAGCTTAAGCGATATTGTTTGCAGTGGAACGTTTGTTTTTGTGTCGTTTATTACAGCCACATATTGTCGGTAACCTCGTGGTTTCTACTGACTTGTAAATGGTTAGGAAATGCGTATAGCATCTAGTGTGGTAGATTTCATTTTGGAGTTACGCATTAATGTTGGGTGTCGCAAACAGAATTTTACTTTTCTGATTGACTTAAACCGTGCTGAGCTCAGAACTCGGAAAGTTTTATGGTAGAAAAAGCAATATAGAGAAACTATTGCAAACTATTGATTCTAATTTTGGAAAATTTCTCTTAGGATAGAGAATCAAGGAAGCAATCTTGGAAAGATTTCGAGAGATTGATGAAGAAAAATTATTCCAAAAGCTACTTCAAAACCAAATACAACTTGGAGTGAATGGGAAACAGAACGGATGCGGTAAATCAGGTCGGTCGAACGTACGGCCAGTGCGCGTCTGTTTGTAGGAATATGTGCAGCTCACACAACGGATCCTTCACGGGTCTGATTGAATGTCAAAAATATCAACTTCAATGGAAATGCTCATTTGCATGCATTTACGTCACGCAGACACAGTTCCCGACCGGTTTGCACTCAAGTAGACTGGGTTTGAACCCATGTCCATCAATAAAAAAGCTCAATTGCATGCATCATCATCACGCACACACACCACGACAGGTTTCGTGCTGTTTGCAATCATCAGGTAGGGACAGCAAGATCAGGATCCGCATGCGCTTGAAACAGTGGAAGAATGGTAAACAAATTGCGCTTGTATGCCACTGTTCGATAAGGCTGGTACGACCAACCTGTTCAATCACATGAGGCCCCACTCATGTAGACTGGGTTTGAACCCATGACCATGAATAAAAAAGCCCATTTGCATGCATCTCCATCACACACACGCCACGACCGGTTTCGTGGTGTTTGCACTCATCAGGTAGGGGCAGTAGGATCAGGATCCGCATGCGCTTGAAACAGTGGAAGAATGGTAAACAAATTGCGCTCTTATGCCACTGTTGGGTAAGGTCCGTACGAATGTGCGCGTGTTCGAGTAGGCTACTTTCAACTTTTTGTAAATGTTTGTGAGGACGATTTTCGATGTGCATAATTTTAAATGTCAACATAAGATCACTTCGTATCCGTGGTTGGGTCATGTAGATTCAGTTTCGATAGAGTATCTTAATTGGTACGTGATACTTTTTGCGTTTCCGAGACCTGCAGTTTACAACATTCCGGAAAGTTGAAATTGTAGTGCAATCGGAGTAAAATTTGACTCATCGTACGAGAATGGCTGGTTGGCTAATACAATGAATTCAGAAAACAAAAGCAATCATACACATATATTTGAATTGTTACTGGGAGTGTGTATGAACTGTAAGATTCCGGTAGTTCTAGAAAGAGGTTACAGCCAAGCTACGAAACTGGTTGAATGTTTGTGTCTCTTGACGCATGATGGGAGAATCCCGCAGCTGTTTTGGGTCTCTGCCCTAGGATTTCTGGGAGCAGGGGAACAAAGCAAGCTAGGCGGCAAATATTCAAAAACCTCATCGACTTTCAGGGCAATTGACCAACAAGAAATAAACTCGTACTGAAATTGTGATGCAAGATTCATCACCGGATCAACGCCGAAGCTTAACACGATTCGTGTATGCTTTTCCACCAATTCTCCAATAGCAATCAAGGTTCAAGCAAATACTAGACCTTGTAGGTCAAAGGAAATTCGGTTGTGCTCTGAAAATATAGAAATAATCTTGATGCAGAACGTTTAATCAGGCAATCGACTTGCCGATATGATCCTCGATGATACTTCTCATCAGCTGCATGGCGATCTCAAAAGTCGAGCTTCTTCAAAAACTGGGTCAAAGCAGATCATATTGACTTCCAGAACGTATTCATACCGAAGCTCCTTTATTCAATGTTAATCAAGATACCTTTGTCAAAAGGAATTGCTTATTAAACAATTACGATCAAATTTATCTCGTTGCTACGATATGTAAATTTTCCGGGAATATACTTATACGTTATAGGCACAGAATTTATTTTTCTTTTTTCAACGATAATCTTGAGCTAAAATTTCAAATATTTTCGAAAAACCGAATCCACAGTTTAGCCATTTTATTATTTGAATTCGCATACATGCTTTCATAAGTGTAGAATCTATGGTTTTTATCGAGTTAACGTGTTTTTGCCCATGCACATTCGAATCACTACATCGATAAACTGAGTTTTCAAAATCTCATTGGTCTCTCCTTATGACTGGGTTCAGGCATTAAAGTACTTAAATATGGATATCCGATTGTGTTGATGAAGATCAACGGTGATTTTAAACATTTGTTCAAACGTTTGGGTGAAGAAGCTCTCATCATCTTATCTAGATAAGTGTAAGAAGCCCATATCCCTTGCATGCACTGTCTACTATCATTCCAGGACTGTTTCACCTTACCGAGTGCAGACATCAAGACAAATTCAGTGAACTATGAAACGGGGACTTGATGATGTTTGTGAAAACCGGCAGCGATATGCAGGAACAGATTTGCAACCTTAGTCCGAATCTGATTACTGTAACGCCTAAAACGACCGTCCATATTCCTTTCGTATTAGGCCGCATGGGCCCGAATTGCCAGTGCTTAACTCCGCTTTATTCCACACGAGCTTACATAGATGATATTCCACCATTGGGTAGGATGTCGCAGACATTTGTCAAAATATTATTTGTATCCGTTTTAAACCTCGGTAGGGTGATGATTGTGTTTAGGAACAGCTGCTTAAATGCGCAATCCAGCGAGATTGTGACTTGAACCTTCCGTTTGACAATCATAAGTCATATCGCTGTACCACTGCAGACCCACCTAAAATATCCAGTTTATTGAGTTTTGTTTACAAAACACGCACTTGGAATCCACTACAGGTTTCAATTTGTATGCGCATTGGCTTGTTTGGTCGATGTGAAACATTGATGTACATCACAAACGTATGATGCATTTATGTTCCACAGTGTTTCCCATTAACAATCTCTCCCGCAGCGCTTACAGCGATAGGTACAACTCCGACGATGTCAATTGCGCACTGACAGCGTGATCTGAGATCATCGGCAGATAGATTCTAAAAACGGTTTTTAAAGTAAGTGGGTAACACAACATGGTTAGTCTAAAATTACCCCTGAAATATCGTAAGTTTGAGTCAGATTGTATGGATCAGGCTACATTACAATTAGCGCTCTAGCCAATTAAAAACCACCCTAAAGCATTCTTTGCATTTTTGCACTTTCTGTGGGGATTGCACAAGATCTGGGGATTCTCAGATTGTGATAGCATCACTGAGGTGATACAGCTTCTTTCTGATTCAAAGCGTCGAGCGTTTCGATGAATTCCAAGGTCACTTCGCTTCATCGGTGTGATTTATCTTTAGGTAGAGAAGAAAACCAGTGTTTTGGACAAACAACAACCAAAATTAACTAGTTATTGAATTCAAGTTAAAGGTTGCTGCTTCATAAATCCTCCGGTGATAAGTCTCGACAATTATTACCACTTGTTACTTCAGCCACTAAAATACGGTATGGGACAGGGTAAACTAGAATTACGATTCGAGACTTTACCCTTATAACATTTTGTGGCTTGTTTATCACTGCTTTCTTTAATCGGACTTCAGAAATTCGGGAAAATCATGCTACTAGGAGAAACGTTTTCGAGAGACTTTGGCTTTATACGTGTTGTATTGTATCACATTTTTTAATCGAAAATACCAAAGTGTAAGTCACCTAGATACCGCGTCCCAGTAGAAGCGTATTTATCACCATCTGCATTGCGTTAAACTGTGGTGGGTGTTAAGGCTGGATACCAGGCTACAACAGTCCGGTTGCTCCGGTTACATACGCAACACCCATAACACAAAATGACGTCTGTGAATTCGATTCATAAACAGTTCGCATGCAATTTTGAGCTGCATCCCAGGTGGGAATTTAGGACCTATTTAGGGCTCGCTCTGCAGCCTAACTTGGATTGATCATCACATGATTATACTTACGAGATATACAGGATTCTCTTTCATGTATATTTAACGATTGAAAGTATAGTTCTCGTTATAATGACATTTATAATATTCGGGTGTTATATTTATTCTTTGCACCAAATTAGTAAATAGTGCTCAAGTATTGAAACATCCGATATCATATTTAATAAATTATCGATTTTCTGTTTGTACGCTTCAGTAAATCAGCTGATCGAAACCCAGACTAACCTTTTCGGGAAATCATCTTAAAAATGCAACAGTATTTACAAAATAAAACCATTTAATCACCTATCAATTCGAACGCGACAAAAAGACAAACCAGATTTGGGGTGAAGCGAAGGAGAACAGCAAAAATGGCAAACATGCAAATCTGAAGGTAAACCACTTTCAAGTGCCAAAGAAAATATCTTGACAAAGATGGTTTGGCCAATTCGGATCGAACGAACGATCCGAACGATCGATAAGCTTCAATCTGCGTCGGCAAATCAATAATGAAGGACGAACAAGAGTAGTATAAATAGCAATTTCGATAATTCTGTCTTCACTGTGATCATCGCGTTCATATTTGGCATTAGTTTCGCAAACCCGGGGTAGAGGAATCGGCTTAAAAATACTGAAATACTTGTGTGCACACATCCGAGAAATAAGACAATGCATAGGATAAGGTATTAAACGAAACCCATTTTCATTTTAGCTGAGTTCCAGCGCCGTGGTGTTCTGGGTACTCAGTAATCGTGTGGGTCGGGAACTGCAAACTGGCTGATGAACGGATTCCTCTTCGGAATCGTCAACATATTCATTTTCCTCATCTCCACATATTTCTGAATCCAAATTCTCCCTTCCAGTGCTGGAGTTACGCGAAGCCTCGTCGACCTCAATATTTTGAACAAATGAGTCTTTCACATTTGGATGCTGCTGGAACGTCGAGACATTTTGCGGCGGTCCAGTGCAGTGTGGCAATTCCTGAACTCGACCATTTGATTGACAAGCAGAAACCGGTGGAGAATTACTCACACAACTTGAAAATGGCGATTTCGCGGAATTGACCACGAGGTTGAAACTGGACGAAGATCCAGTGGGACTGGAGGCCGGATTTGGACCAAAAGTCGTGGTTGTACCACGAGCTGGCGAGAATTCCTTTACCAAGTTGCACGTATCCCCTCCAGCACCGGGACTAATCCACATTGTCATTCCAGCTGCAATCGGGTTCGAGGCTGCGCGATTACGACACATGCGTCGTTGATGAGATATGAGGCTATACTTTTGACGAAACGCCTTGCCACACTGGTAACACTTGTGCGGTTTCTCACCGGTATGTGTTCGTAAATGTTGCACAACGTGACTCTGTTGACGAAATAGCTTGCCACACAAACGACACCCATACGGACGCTCGCCACTGTGCACCCGCATGTGTGTGGTAAGTTGGATTTTTTGTTTGAAAGCACGACCACAATGTGAACATGGATACGGCCGTTCATCCGTGTGCGTTCTCATGTGCTGAACCAATCCAGCCTTGACCGCAAAGGTGCGGGAGCACGTAGCACACTGATAAGGCCGATCAACGGACGAATCGATAATCGGATCTTTGCCGTTGGCACACACCGGTGGAGAGGATTGCAACGATGAGGATGACGTTGCGACAGAATCGTTTCGTTGGCTATCTGGTTTCGAGAAACCGTTGAGGTTGCCACGTGAACAGACTGGTGGGAAGCCTAAACCGAACGCAGCGACAACGGCTGCGGCGGCTTGCGCGTGGGCCTCTGAAGATGAGGTCAAACCGACATAGTCTGTGGGGAAGGCCAAGTGTCGCTCATCACGTGAACGCAGATCAATTGAACCGGGGGCCTGGGTGTTCAGGGAGTGGAGGGGGAAATTGGAAGCGTTGCTGAAAGGATTATTGCTTGTGGGAGTGGTGTGGGCAAAAGACGAGGATGCGCTCAATCGGGATAGAGCGCCGTACGAAAGCTCGTTTAAGAGAAAAGGAGATTTTCCATTGTTTGATTCGGAATCTGGATCGGATCTGAAGTGTAAAAAAATCGTATGCAATTAGATTAAGAATGCATAAGTGAACTAACAAGAATAAACCATTTAATGTGGACATTTTGAGATTCATATCGCATTAAGAATCGTTATCAAAGCGTACCCGAATGTATAAAAATGGTATAACGTACTGAGTACTAAAAACTAAAAGTAGCCTTTACCAAACTCGATCTCATATTCGATAGGCTATATGCTCAAAATTTGGGAATCAGCTTTTATGTGTTCCAGTCAATCAATCGTGAGTATACCATGCCGAGTTCTAAAATTAGCTATTCAGTTTCCCGTGTTGTTGTATTTCCGTGTAAACAAAGGAATAGTATAAATTATAAATTATTAATATAGCTTTAACCGGTAGAAGCTAATTGAGAAAATTCAAATCCCGAAAAGATTGACCACGCAGCTAAACGTTAACGGAGTTCTCGTCCGCGCTTGATTAACTCACTTTATTGACGGGGTGTACAACACACAAACGAGAAATGGTTTTAATCTAAATTTACTGCATGATAAGTCAGGCAGCTATCCCTTATGCAATTTGTCAGCATCATGAGTTGATGTTCAGTTATCATGCTGATGCAAACCTCCAATTTCATTAACACAGAGACCTCAAGGTGATTGTTCGCTCTTTGGACAAGGTGCAAGATTATTGCAGTCATATTTCTGAGGATTTTCGACACCTATTTTACACTCGGTTATGATGGAAGAATTCAAGTCAGCCAGGCGCGCTTCAAACCACAAGTATCGCGCCTAAAAATGCACATTTTTGCCACTATAACCCCAGCCACGCGCTGACCGAGATAGTAAGAATCTCAGCTAGGATTTCAAACTTAACAAGAGATTAAACCACACCGGCTATCGAGGTACAAAAACAATAGGCATCCACATCAATTATCAGGTCCTGCGTTAAGACAACTACCAGAGAAAACCCAATCCTGAACACAACCGAATAAATGCAAAAAAAATGAATAGTCTGCTTACGAACATCGAAAACAATCGAGGAGCAAATAACAACGAATATTAATCGTACACCTGGAGTACATTTAAGGGATAGCGATGGACATTGAGTTGGGTAGCATTGCTGGAGATTAGTGTAGATTCAAGATTCAAGAATTTATGGTCACAAAAAACACATAGCTTCACAATTACCATATCATAGTAAATATACGTTCAGGAAATAAGTATAAAATAAACATGTAATGTCAAGTATAGTCAAGTTGTATAGTTACCATGAGTCAATACGCAGGTGTCGTCAAATCGTTATGCAACAAATAAGTATCCAAATTTCGAATAAACGTTTCGATGCTGGGAGAGATGACAAGAGTTTATGGGAGGGAATTCCAAAGGAAACAGACACGTACACAATAAAAATATCGGCGACAGCTGCAGTGTCGCTGAGTGGCTGCATGTATGACGTGACTCACGGTATTAGAATAAATGTTTTAAGGGATGATGTGGGGTATTTAATATTTTATATGTTAGTATCACATCGCTTCGAAGGCTTTTTTGAAAGGGAGTGGGAAGCCTCAGTTTTTGCAATCGTTCCTCGTACGTTAGTTTCCGGGAACCTCTTACGAGTTCGGTTTGCGCGATGGTATATTTTGTCAAGCAATATTATATCCTTTTTTAGCCACGGAGTCCAAGCTTGTGATGCATAATCCATGGTTGGAATTATATAAGCGTTCATGATGGTGGGCAACGTACCAGGCGAGAAGGTTCTGAAAATCCGTCGCAGCATACCTAGAAGCTTGGAAGCACGCTTGTAGATAACCTCACAATGCAGGCTGTTCTTCAGGCTGCGGTATACCCAGACTCCAAGATCCCTTTCCGATTCTGTCCAGCTCAAAATAGTCTGCCCAAAGTGATATTGGTACTGGAATGGCTTACTATTCCGTACCGACCATTCGTGTAGAGCATCTAGATCACGTTGTAGCTGTACACAGTCCGCAATTGTTTTTATCTGGGTCCAAAGTTTAATGTCATCAGCAAAAAGAATCACCTTGCATGCGAGCGTCTCTGGAAGGTCGTTGATGTAAGCCAAGAAAAGTACTGGCCCGAGGACTGAACCTTGCGATACGCCACTAGAGGCATCAATAGCCTGTGATGGTACCCCGTTGAATGTAGGATGTCTTACGAGCAAATTTAAGGAAGGATCAAACTAGATACTTGGATATAACAGACATTGAATATACACCTTAGCTTAAAGTTCAGTAGGATAGATGATTATTTGAACCGTAGCGCGATAGAAAGGAGTTTATGTTTGAGGGGAAATGTATTAAATTCCGAGAGGCATGCTTTTTCAACAAACAAAAGAGTTAACTTTAAGACTGGGTTCAGCATCTTGATAAATTTTGATAATTCAATTCTCCACCCATAGCGAATAAGCCATGGTGGAACTAAACTTTCTCCAGAGATACTATTTTGGTGCATCTCACCTTGAAATAATGACTGAAAATTAAAATAATCGTCAAAACACTTCCAGTAGTTGATACACAAAAATCAACAGAATAAATTTAGGAATAAACGCTCGAGGAAACTAAACAACGTATTTAAAAATGGGGAAAATCGTTTGAAATGCGATACTGTTGGTAAATTCGGAGTTGTGATGTCTTATTGTGCAATAATTTTGCGTGACCTGCAAATCGGTAGTGCTTAACCTAAATGTTTACTTTTTTTCTTTTTATTCGGTTAACCATCAACCACATTGTTTTTATCAATTGTTAACATGTTCCCATGCCAACACACGCACGTTTTACATTTGAAATATTAAAGTTGTGTTCCTTAACCAGAAAAACGCCAAATTGAAGCTGAAATATAAAATCAATCAAGTTGAATTTTCGTCTATTCTCATCCAAATGCCGGTGGTGAGCCGAAATTAAAGCCATTTCGGGTTTGTATCTGAGATTGGGAACTCATCTATACCCAGAGATTAAATTTGTTCGCCGAAAATTCGCGTTACTGTATAAAGTGGTTTTTTCATTTTTTCTTTAATTTGCGTAAGGCATCTCACATCACATGGCCTCACACAATCATCATTTATAAAAAATCTGATAGTTTTTCATACAACCGACAAACTGGATTGCAGCAGACAAAAAGAACCTCAGAAATGAGTAACAGTGCACAAGGTGCGGTGCGTGCCATTATGCACAGGTCTTTGTTCGAGGCAATTCATTTTACCATGATACGATTAATTAGAGCATTAGCAATTCCGTGTGTGTGATAGATATTCACCAACAAACCTCTAATGTGCTGATACACACGCGATATTTTCAAGGTCAAATAAAGAAATATTTTCCGTGATTCGGTATCTCAGGTAGTAGGTATGTATGAAATCATAAGCCTGATCCATGCAAGGTGCCGTTATGTCGTCATAGACTGCATGTGGGCTAAGATAATGTAGTATTACTCAATAGGAACGCATTGTCGCGTTCCCCTAAACTCACTATTCACCGAGCGTGAGTTCTTCCAAAATCAATTTCAATATATGCTTACCGGACAAATCAATCTGATAAACTGTTATGGATATAAAGCTGGAATAATTTCATCAGTTACTTCAATGGAAACTGTTGCACTCAAGTGGAATCGATTAAAACATAGAAAAACTCTAATCCCTTACGGAAACTGAACAAATTTCCTAATGAACGAAATCTCTTGCCTCTTATCCCCGTAATCGTAGCAAATTATCTAATTTCTGAGATTAATCGATTGTAGTTTTTGTAATACAAATGAATAGAAAAAATGAATAGCCTAGAGGATTAAGGTACCACTACCTCGAAACAGTCGAAATTTTGTGGAATTTTCATGACCGCGTGGCTTGTTTGCACAGATGGAATAAACAACGTAAAACCGGGATTTATAAACGCAGCCTTGATAGTGATAGGTTAAAAAAGGTTGAAACTTGTTGCGATGAGTGATATAAGCATATATTCATAAATAATTTTTTTTAGAGTTACTTGTAACGCACTTCTTAACTGTCTCGTGGTCTTTATTGTTGAACCAAAATGGACGAGCTTTAGATTATGCTAGTCCTGTGAAAAACATTTGTAACAAATTAATATGACAATGTACATGTTTCGCGCGGATTCCTTGTTAAGTCATGGATTTTTATCTCGTCCTGGAACTCCACATTAAAATATTCTTGTCACACTCAAACACTTATCACACGGTCCACAGCTGATCAATGCAAATAACACGAAACTGGTCGTGTGGTGCGTCTGAAGGAAAAGCGGGAAATACGGATATTCTTCTCGTTTTCTGAAATCAAACCCATTTTTACAAATATATTGCGAGAATACAAGCAGGACCATGAGTTATCTTCAAGCTATGCGCATACATTCGGAAGAAATCATGTGACAGCGGAACCAAAAATAATTATTTTTAAAGCAAAGCAATGGCGTGCGAGCGTAGATGAGTGTGAACAACGAGAACGCTAGTAATTTATTTCTATCTGACTCGGGAATAACGATGTGTAGCAGAAAAACAAACGTATACACAATATCATGTGATATTAGTTCGAAATTCTTTTCAATGGCAGTTTCAAATTCAGATGCAGACAGTTTGATTGAGGATTCAAAAATGTGACATTCGTTTGTGATTGGATGGATATATTGTGTGGTTATCAAACAAAAGCGCTACAGTAGTGCATGGAATCGTGAACATTTATATATAAGTAAAAGACACGTGAACTATGGCTCTGTCAGGTTGCCCAGGTTTAGACATATATGAGAAACTGAAGCTGGCAGTGAGGGTTCAGTGTGTTTTCATATGTGTGTATCAAGTTAAATTAACAGGGCGTTGGTAAACAGAGGTGAACTACGTATTCAGTCAATTTAGTAACTGTTCATATACAAAAGCGATGTTTAACAAATAGATAGGGTACAGTCTTAGAAAGCGACAAACAATTTCTAGCGTATGCGTATCAGCAGCACAAAAAGATATAATAAAATATGCCGAGGCTATAAGGATGTGACAAACATAACCCATCAGAGTCAAAGATGATAGGAGCGTGTAAAAATCAGTCATCATTTGAGATTAAAAGTAAACTCAATCAGCCAAAACTTGTAGCCGGATCTGTAATACTTTAGCAAGCAATTTGCCTACAATATTCAATAACTTGTTTCCACTGTAATTGTTGCAGTCGCCTCTAACACCCTTATTCTCAAATAGCGTGATAATCTTTGTGTCTCACATCTCTTGTAAAACACACGTCAGCACTGAAGAAGCAAATGATGGAGAGGCTGTAATAATGCTATTCTACAGGATTTAATGAGCTCAGGTGGAATTTGGTCGTCACCAGGTGCCTCCGTATTTGATAAACGATTGATTGCCCTATTGAGCCCATTAAGAGTAGAAGGAGTATTTAGATGTTTAACGGTGTACAACTGCTCAATATTTTCAAGCACATGCAGTAAAACCGTATTGTCTCTAGTGTAGGTGGAGGAAAAATGCTAAACTCATTTTTCCATCTGATGAGTTTTGTCGACAATCGGGTTACCCGATACAAACATAATGAAAGCCGTTTTAACCATATATTTGATGATCTTCACTTGGAAAACAAGGAACATATCTGAACAAGTTGGGCTTGTATGCCAACGTTGGATAAGGCTAGTACGACCAACCTGTTCGATCACATGAGCCCACACTCATGTAGATAGGACTTAAACACATGTCCATAAAAAAGCTCATTTACATGCATTTCTATTACACAAACCCCACGACCTGTTTCTTAGTGCTTGCACGTTTTAGGTAAGGACAGTAGGATCAGTATCCGTATGCGCTTGAAACATTGAAACAATAGTAAACAAGTTTTTCATGCAGATCCTGATTCTACTGTCCATACCTGATGAGTGCAAACAGAACAAAATCGGTGGTGGTATGTGTGATGGGAATACATGCAAATGAGCCTTTTCGTTATAAACATATCTAGGTTTTCATCAACAACATCATCATCATTATAAACAATATCTTCATCTTCATCATCATCAACACCACCACCACTACCACCATCATTATTATCAGCAGCACCATTATTATCATCAAAGATACCATCAAATTCATAAATAATGTTATCCACTTTTTAATATTTCTCCTCCTTGTCATTACCGAAGACATTATAAGAACGATGACACTAATTGGTTCTTCACTGCAATCAAAATCATGACGGAATAATACTTGAGAAGGAAAGAAAAATGAGGGGATGTACGAGACACAGGTATCCTCAACAATAAAGCGCGTACAAACTCGTTCAAAATGCCTACGAGTCTGACACGTATGCAAACAAGAATTAAGTGGCGTGACATCGTTAAGATAGTATTCTTGCTGATTTTTTGTGTCGTTACTCTGATTGAAAAGCCACCAATTAACACAGATTTAGAGTCATATACTTAAGTGCAAATATTCATAGCTGATTTGGATCGCTGATACATCAGCTGTGTAAACGAACCCCGCCAAATGTACATAAAATAATATTTGGGGTTCGAGAAGTTTACAATAAAGAGAAGCATTCTAAACTCATGGGTGAAGAAAACCAGAAAAAATCCGCGATAAAATATTCTTATTTCTATACAGCCAACATCGTGAACAATCCTTCTAGAAGTTTTAAACAGAATAACGATATTTATTTAATAATTATTATTATTATGCAAAATCACTTGATACTGACCGTGAATAAAATATCAGTGGTGGCAACGTTAGATTGTACCATGTGCAATGTAGTTATATAAAGTATACGCATTGGCAAATAAATTCTCCACTATATAGATTTATTCCAAGTGTAGTATAATCCAGCCCATCAGTATAAACGTGCAACTAATCTTGACTCGCAACACAGGGACAGTTGATAAATGGTAAAAACATGAATAAAAAGCGAATCTACGACCAAAAGTTTCAAGCTTTAGTGAAACGACTCAAAGAACGAACAAAAAGAATTTAGTGACTAGAAGAACTGTGTTATTGATAATCATCATCACCATCTATAATCATCATCAGATTTATATATACACCGGTAGCATGTACCGAATGCGTAACTGTTATAAAACCATGAAAAAAATGACTAAATATAATGTGACGAAATGACCATGAAAATTTAAGCTAACAAAAACATTTTCTATGCTTCACTAGAAGCATATCAATATGTACACGTACAAATAAATGAGAAAGTGAACAGTATCATATATATAGAATCAAATCACGACACCGTTGTTTCGCCAGCCAATTATGGCGAGCTATAATTGCTCTCATCATTTCACCGTCATTACAAATCTTGTCTAGAAAACTAATAATGAATCTGGATTTAAAATGTCATTTTTCATCATGAATATTATGTGAAATCTGCTCTTTAGTGAAATTAAAATAATTATCCCGCTGCCGATATGTTAAAAACATAATTTATAACTTCTCTAACGCAATTCCGATTCACGTCTTTCTCATTGCCATGCATTTTAACGATGTTTAGACATTTCGTATGGGAAGATATTCAGTGAACGGTTTAAATGAGTCAGTCACCATCTGACCTAACAGCTTGGTTCGTATACAGAATTCTGATGGCCCATGTGATATGCAACATAAAATTTAGATGGAAAATAGAACTAACTAACTTTTAGTCTTTGAATATGAATTTGAGTTAACACTGCCTTTAAATTAAATATGTTCTATGGTATACAACGGAATGCTTTCAGAATTTTGTGAGAAAATAAAAACAATTTTCTAGCTGAACTTACTTGATCATTTCAGCAGTAGAAAATTGTGGGAGAGTAGAAGGCATTAAAAAGGGTGGATTTTGACCAGCCGCTGCAGCAGCAAGTAAAGGCGAAGCTGAATGCATTAAAGAAGACGCGATGCACTGAGGAAACAGAGAAAAACTAGAAGAATTGTGCGATAGAATATTGTTTGTATGCGAAAGGCTACCATTCATAGTTTGGTAAGGAGAACCTGACGAATGACGTCGTTGACTAGTTGTTCCACTTGAAGACGAAGATTTGGAATCACACTGATCCATTTCATTGAAAACGTGGGAAACAGCACTGAGTTTCTGTATGCACTTTTGAAGAAATTCAGCTACAAATATTTCTTGGTTTAACTGCTGTTTCAACTCTTCGATTATTGCACATCTCCTGGACTCTTCGAATTCTAAAGCCTCCTTTTGTTCTGACAGCGAATTAAATTGATCTGCTTTTAGACAATCCAACAGAGGACAGTTCACTTGAGTACGGAATTTCGTATTCCAACTTTCCGTAAAATAATTTGCGAAATTCATTTTCAATTTTTAAAATAGCACAAATCAGAATAAAAAGATGACTAGTCCAAACGGCAAACCACGGGAATAGTTTTGAGAAGGTGCTCGCATTCGATTATCACAGTCATTTGCCTGAAAAGTTTCTCCATGACGAATATCCAGGTCAAAAGTACGCGATTAAGTAAAATGTATTTAAAAAGAACACTATCGTCC
>JACCGJ010024016.1:0-28449 GCA_013407085.1 Atriophallophorus winterbourni | reverse complement strand
ATAACCACACATCACAAACAAATTTGCGCCGTGAGTGGTTAACTAAGAATCACTTTGTGATTCGGAATTTGAACATCGTGGTTCTTTTTAAGAACCCTATTTAAAAGTGGAATACAAGTATACCTTTTGCTTACCACTATAACACTGTTTCAAGGCTCACTGCACCTGATCTTAATGTCTCCACCGGATAACGGCAAACAGCTAGAAACCTTCAGTGATGTGTAAAGGATAGGGATGTGAACACCAATATATATTGGTCTCATATATCCGTCTTGAGGGCGTCATCAAGAATTACGTTCTGATACAGTTTTTGAACATTGTGGTTCTTTGTAAGAACCCTATACCTAAATGCAAGAATAACTTTATTTACCACTGTAACTGAATTTACTTTCTCCACCCGATCACGACAAACAGACGGAAACCGTTAGTTGTGTGTAAGGGATAGGGATGTAAGCACCAAAATATATTCGTCGTTTGTAAGTGACTTGAGTGCCTGACCAAGTATTACCATGTGGTTCTGTGTTTGATCATGTCGGTTCCTTGTAAGAACCGTATTTAGCAGTGACACACAAATATACCTTTTGCTCAATATAATGTATATTTTTTTAAACTGGAGAACGCTACCACAAATGGGATACGTATACCTAATTATTAATGAAGGTAATATCCAGGAAACAAAAAACCCAGTTGTGATCCAGACCGTTCATTATTCTTACGACCGAACAGTAAATCACATGATCTTCCAGGAGTCTTTTCCAGATATTCACAACCCTGAAACTAAGACCCGTATCTAGAGGTCCAGTAGATTTTCTGCTTAGAAAACTCGAATGACGGGCCACAGGTTCCAGGCTTGCAGTTTGGGGTGTAAAATTAACTTTTCGAACGCCACTCAAAATTATCGTGTTCTTAAAGTGTCAATCAATGCACTAATTAAACGACGGTGTCTGAAGGAATAAAGATTGAGAGATTTTATGTGTGCAGAATACGAATTCCTTGCTGACCATCGAACGTGTAATTTGCGAGACGCTGTACACCTTCAACTTGCACGATATTCTTCATGTAGTTAGGATATCATACAAAATTCTAAATGTGGACGAAATATTCATTTGTAAATGTACAGTGATACATCATTTTTCCGCATGTAACGAATAAATTCGTTGCGTACAAGCTTTGCCGCAGCAACACACTGGTCCTCCTGCTTTAGATATTCGCGAACCTAACACTTTAGCATGCCCCACAGCGCTGACACTGAGTTAATTACCTGACATTTGAACCATAAAATGATCAGCAAGGCTGAAAAATGTTGGTTGTTATAGAGTTTCAGTTTAGTTTCAGATTCCAGATTCCAGATTCAAAAATGTATGTTCACAAAAAGCACAGCTTCACAATTACAATATCATAGTAAATATTCGTTCAAGAATAAGGTATAATATAAACATGTAATTTCAAGTATAATCCAGTTGAATACTTACCATAAGTAAATAAGGAGGTGTCCTTAAATCGTTATGCAACATAAAAGTATCCAAATTTCGAATGAACGTTTCGAAGCGATGACAAGAGTTTCGTGGAGAGCATTTAAAAAAACAGACACAGAGAATAAAAATATCGGCGACCGCTGATATGGGAGTGATGAATTTGTAGTCTCGCTGAGTTGCTGCGTGTATATTGTAATTCACGGTATTCGAATAAGTGTCTTAAAGGATGATGTGGGGTATTTAATATTTTGTATGTTAGTATCATGTCACTTCGAATGCTTCTTTAAAGGGGAGTAGGGAGTCTCTGTTTTTGCATTCGTTCCTCGTACGTTAGTTCCCGGAAACCACCCACGAGTTTAGTTTCACGATGGTATATTTTATTAAGCAATAATATATTCTTTTTTAACCACAGAGTCCAAGCTTGTAATGCATGCTACCTGGTTGGAATCATGTAGGCTTTCATGATGGTGGGCAACGTTCCAAGCGAGAAGTTTCTGAAAAATCAGTCGCAACATGCCTAGAATCTTGGAAGCTCGCTTCTGTATGACCTCACAATGCAGTCTGTTCTTCATAGCTGCCGCAAACCCACACTCCGAGATCCCTTTCCGACTGCGTCGAGCTTAAAATCGTCGGCCGAAAATGATATTGGTACTGGAATGGCTTACCAATTTGCAACATATTGCAATTTTGGAAATAAAATGGCAACTTATTGCGTTCTGACAATTCATGGAGAGCATTTAGATCACATTGAAGCTGTGCACAGGTGAAATTTAGTATTTCCTTCAATTTTCAAAGATAGAAAGCGATTTTAATTTTGCTTGTCTTCCTTGATGAGAGTGTTTAATTTGTTGCAAATTCTGATAAAATTGTTGCCAGGACGCATCGGTCCTGATATTTCTGTGCTGAACCCGAACAGATTTTGTTGTGATACATCTTTCGTGCGATTGCGAAGCATAAAGCGAAAGTCGCTTGTCCGTCGTTCATCAACAAATGTTTGATATATATTTTTGACTGAAGTCTTTCTGTGAGTGTGGTGCAATGTTTTTCCGTGTTGTGATAATCAAGCACTCGCCAATTTACTAACTCAAGCGTTTCACATAAACTTGTGCAGTCGATCCTTCTGAATAGCTTTGCGGACTTACATACTCGTCTAGCTCTGCATACACATTCAAAGCCCAACACAAGATGATCACTCCGACCTAGAAGTACAATGTTATCAACAGCCTCAACTGCCTCAGTCTCTAAGGCAAGAATTAAATTTAAAACGGATGGCAAATCTGTGAGTAAAGTCGGACACATGTTTATGCAGTGGAATCATGTCGATCATCTCACGCAATTTATGAGCAGGGGTGCGTAGAAGATAGTCTGATCTGCTAAAAAGATGAGGAATGTTGAAGTGCCCTAATGATCAGTAATTGGGAGCTTCCCATCTCTTCCCACATAGTGTAGAACCTCTAATAACCTGCCCTTTTCAACATTCGTCAAAGACTTATGGCGATATATATGATAATGATGCAGTCGTCGTGTTACTCCTGTGTAAGACTACACCAGAGTGTATCTTCTGATTCGAGGCTAAGATCGTGAATTTGCTTGCACTTAAGACGTTCGTGACAGTATATAGCAACACCACCACATTTCGTGGACGATCTTTCCGTAATAGTATCATTTTTGCGACCGACAGTTTGCTTCAAATCATACAAAATTAAAACTAGGTTTCATTCACAGCGACAAGATCTGGTGAGTATCGTTTTTACAGCTCGTTTAGTTCAGCCATTTTATTAAACAAACTTTGGGCTTTCGTATAAAGACACTTTATTGAGCTGTTAGCATGTAACAGTATTTATTAGTCCGACGCTGTCGACGTCTGACTTTTGTCTTTTTTTGAAACAAGTTGAGGTATTTTCTCTGGCGACTTTGTGTCAGTCTCGGATAATTTTGCAATGGAACGCTGAAATTGACAGAATCAACGACTCTAAGATTGCACAATCTAATCCAATCAGGTAATCTTTTTCTGTATAGTTTTAAATCGGATCAGACAGCATCTGCCACACTACTTGACAAAAATGTAATTCTAAGTGGATTTGAGCATTTTCCTTGATAGTTCGGCGAATAAGAAATTCGGTATGTGTCGAAGAGTACTGAATTTGAGGAGCCGATAGTCTCGGCAATAAATGACTAATATGTGTGAACGCTGTATCGACTAAAGTCGTTGGTTAACGCGTAGACCACTCGTTTCTTATTTCGACAAATTCAAAACAACGATTCGGATTTACTACGGTACTATTAACAAGATTAATAGTCAACAACAATGGACAAACCTCAACTGTACCGGGTTGTACAAATGATGTGCTCCAAAAATGCTCAAATGTTTCAAATGATTAGATTCCATATAGCCTGTTTCACTCTTTAATTTTCATAGAATTGTAAACACGAAAATCGATCTCATACTGATTATGGAACAAACTAATGAGATTTTCATTTATTGGTGAGTGAGTAGTGTATCGAATATGAGTTTGCCCTACACAAAATACAACAAAAATGTAATCAACTCACTAAAAGAATAAAAGAGCAAATGTGCATAGAAAATCCACATAGAAATGTCCAAGAGAGGGATTAAAGGTGCAGAATACGCTAAAATGTACGAGGATCCATTAATCCAAATTTCCGCATGAAGTTAAGCACACAAATTTCTCAACCACGGTAGAAAACAAAGTCCGAGGTTTCGATATTATAT
This sequence comes from Atriophallophorus winterbourni, assembly GCA_013407085.1. Lineage (NCBI taxonomy): Eukaryota > Metazoa > Platyhelminthes > Trematoda > Plagiorchiida > Microphallidae > Atriophallophorus > Atriophallophorus winterbourni. Next base: position 24,240 of record JACCGJ010024016.1, on the reverse strand, counting down.
TCACCGCTAAAAAGGGTATTTTACTAGCATTTATTCGAATAAAGCATTTAATGCAAAAAACGGATGCTTGTGTACAAAGCAGAAAGATGCACAAAGGTGGATCACCACAATACTCCCTCACCAGAGCGTTAGTTATTCTTGTAGAAATGATAACATACGCTCGAAGTGTTCCTAAGGTGAAATGGTCAAACATTGAGGACAATAATCATGTCAACGGTTTCCAAATAGAACCGTGCCGGGAGAATCAGGAGGTTTAGACAGGAGAAGAGAGGAGTATACACATTAGATTTGAACGTCGGTAACGATGAAAGATTTGGGGTGCCAGGCGACTCATATAGCTGCAACTTCAATGATCGACATTTAGCGAGTTTGGTTGGATCAATCTAATTTTGACGGTTAGCCCATTGGGAGAGATCGAATGGTTAATTAAGACAATACTGAAATGTCAGGTCATGATAAGACATCTGCGACCATGTTTGCCTCACTTTTGAAGTAACGAACGACACTTGAGTATTGCGAAATGCAGTGCAAGTGTTAAATCTCACATGGTGAAGGACTAAAAAAAATCAAATTTTCAATAAAATATACGGTGAAGTCAAACAGTAGCGAAATAAATCCACACATGAAGGTCTAATGATCAATCCAAGTTTCAGAAGGCGTTAAAAATTAGGAGGATCCATTAATCACAATTTCCAAATGAAGTAAAGCAAACAAACTTTGCAACCTAGGAAGTAGACAAAGTCCCAGTGTTCAAAAATATATTCACCGCCAAAAAGTGTATTTTACAAGCATTTATTTGAATAAAGCAAAAATGAAAAAAACGATTGCTTGTGTATAAACTGTAAAGATGCTAAATATGAATAACTACAAGTGCAACTAAATTTTGACTTTAAGTGTAATCTTATACCCGAAGACACAATAAGCGATAATACTGGGATTCAAATGAGTTCATCAGAAGAATGCATCAAGTGAATCTGAAGATATGTAAAGTGCCGAGCGAGCAAATTGTTTTCTGCAGTCTTATCAGTCTGACATGTTTTAAATGTGAGCACAAATTTTTTATACGTAAAATCTAACCGGCTTGGTGAAGAGAAACATTTTCCGTTTTTCCCAGTCCCAGCTGCGAGTACCTGGGACCGAAGAACTTGACTCTGTGTGGCCTTCATTATTTCCTTATTTTTATCCGTAAGTGAATGGTTGGTATGATCCTCATGTTGTCTTTGTAACGCACTAATGTTTCTCCTCATCTATTGGTGAGGGGAATTTTTCTGTTGCATTCCAGATTACTCTCATACCAGAAGATATTTGTGTAGATATTGTTTGAAGTAGTGGACACTCTTCTGTGGCATACCACCGAAAGAAATATGGACGCTAGATTGGCTCGTTAGCCACATACTGTCATGTGCAAACTTAACTGAACTGCTTGGAAAACACTTGACGTATCCTCGTACCAAAGAACAAAGAACCAACTTTGGCAGCAATGGGTGCTCCTTTAAAGCTTTCCACGGAATTAAATTCCGGAAGCTCGATTGGTTTATTCGTCATTTAAACTCGTTTACTAACTGAACTGAACTAAAGTTTTGTTACCATGGCTTCGGTTGCACTTTTAAATAATGACCTTGGAGTAAGCTTGGCTGTTTTATTATTTATCGGTTTATGTTAATCAAATATTTATTTTCAATGCTAATAGATTTTCAATTGAATACACGCTAATATATTTTTGTAAAGAAACAGTGTTTTCTTTTTAATTTCACCTTGGTGTATCGCTAGTATTAAAAAATTTATTCATAAAATTTATTCATGATATTTATTCATGTTGAAAACGAGTTTAAAATGTTATTGAATAAGACAATAAATGCATTATATCACTGTAATCATCAGGATAAACAAAATAAATTCAGGGTAGTTCAAATCTTATACGATATTTTGTGTATTCAAACATTTGTTTTCCGATTGGATTAAAATAAGAGCATATTCATATTTGATTTTCATAGCCTTATTCAACAGGTATCTTCCTTCCTATTGGTAATTGGTTGCCAACAGCAACCAAAATTGGTAAAAAGCGAACGATTAAAAATTGAAAACCCCCTCTTATTTCAGTATTAGATTCACAGCCAAGTATGTATTAGCTTGCTGCGGTTTATCTAGCAAAGATTTCATTACTAACAGCACACGCCTTTTGATTATTGTACCCAATAAACCGGAACACTCTTCTCAACATAACACGGCATACAGATCCAAAATCATCACACGATAGTCTTCTCCGAAAACATGAAACGCGAGCAGCTTGAATAATGCATTCGAATTGTGAACATATTCACATGTCTCATTATATAGTCAGTAGTCAATAGTTTTATTGTGGTAATAAAAGCTTATAGCTTGTAAGAAACCACTGAGTGGCGTGTACAGAGGGTCGCACAAAGCGTACTGAAAAGCACACATGATGAGAGAAGAAACGGAGGCAAATAGGCCTTATAGCGAGCCATGTTTGCGTACAGCATATACCTCGATCAGACATTTGTGGCTTTTTATAGGGAGAAGTGTCAGCCTAAGACACATTCCCACCACGTCCTCCAGTGCATAACGGACTTGCGGACAAAACAATGACGAAATATGTATGATTAATAAAATAGCATGTAAAATTATGAAAATACCATAATCCTTCGTCTCTATAGCGTTAGAAGTGGGTGAAACGCTTGAAACGAAATAAAGTTAATCCGCGTAGTTTGCAAGCCACCTGATTCTACGACCTTATCGAGTTTTCGAATTGTCGAGGGTGAGTCAGAAGATTGGAGAGAGTGTTCACACGGCTGGGTTGATTGGATTGACTGAGGCACACTGAAAACTATAGGAGCTGGCAAGGTCAAATAAAACCTGTCAACACCGATAGTACTACTTCCGGTGAGAACGTTTAAGAGTGATGTTTCGTCGCACAGAATATATTGCTGTAAGTCATGTCATGTCGCTGATCCTCTGCTAAATGCTTTTGATCGAAATTCGATCGACTGATTGCGGTGACTTGCATGTGTAAAATGCATCTGCAACTGTGTTCAAAGAAGCATACAGATAACGTATATCACTCGTAAATTGCAAAATATAGTCAAGTTGACGTATCTTAGCGGGTTGTTGCAAACAGGGTAAATGTCAGCGGCTTGTAGTCTGTACAAACAATAAAAATGCGGCCTTCGAGAAAATGGCGAAAGTGGCGAACAGCAAAGTATATAGCTAACAATTCACAACCAAATGTACTGCAACGTGTTTGGGCGGGTTGAACACAAAGTGAAAAGAATGCAAGTGGTTTAAGAACACCGTCAATACTTTGCTGCAGGACAGCACCGACTGCAGTTTGTGATGTATCAGTTTCAAGCGAAAGTGAATCATGATAATGTTTGGAAATAAAGAATAATCTGGATGCTATATTCAATGCGGTCTTCAATCGTTGAAACAATTCAACAGCATAAGCATTCATTTCAAATTGACGCGGTCATTTTCGGTCATTGGTTAAGATATGTTAGCACAATTCGGAATGAATCTTCTGTAATAATTGACTGAACCTAGAAATCGATGTAACTGTCGAAGAGAAGTGAAATAAAGATAGTCGTTAATTGATGAGAGCATATCGGGAAAGGGGCAAATTCCGTACTGATCGACATGATGTCGAGAGATTCGACACCAAGAAGGCATTTATACGGGTTAACTACAACTCCAAACTATGAAAGTCGCTGGAACACCTCACGCAAATGTTCTGCATGTTGCACTTGAGACGAACTAGCAATGAGAATGTCATCAGTATATGCATAAACAAAAAAATATCCTTGGAAAAATTACTCCTTGAATCTCTGGAAGGTTTGAGCAGCGTTGTGTAAACCAAAGAGTGTTTTTAGAAATTCGAATAGACCCAAAGTTGTTGTGATGGTTTTTTTTCGGGATATTTTCTTCGGCGACAGGTATCTGGTGATAAGCACGCATCAGATCCAGTTTAGGAAGCACACCCTTCCAATGCTAGGAAAGCACGAAGTCATATATATGGAGAATCCGGTAGCGATCAAGAATAGTAACTCTGTTAAGAACACAGTAATCTTCACACTGATGCCAGGCGTTAGCTTTATCTTTCTTCACCATTTGAAGGGGCTTGCCCAGGGCAAATGGGGTAATAATATGATTTCAAGTTTAATCATGTGTTCAAACTCACACTTTGTTACCTTGATCTTGTTCCGATCCAAAAGACAGGGTGTGGTAAACACGGGAGGACCACGGGTCAGAATGTGGTGTTTTACGTCATGTCAGGGGTAAGTGCTAAATGGTTCGGATGGGGGAATCACAGAAGTTAGCAAATAAAAAAATCTTTGTTGAATTGTCAATAAGCTTACGTCCAGCTATATTGACTAAAAGATCAAAATGAGAAAGAAAATTTACACCCAGAATTGGTACTTCGACATCGGCGAGAGTGAAAATCAGCCGAAAGGTACGTCTGAGACCTAATTGGAGAGAAAGTTATCTACGACCGAAAGTAGAAAGTTTTGTGACGTTTGCCGCTAGTCAAGTCATTCATGCGTTTCAAGTTGGATGGTGGAATGACGCTAGTTTCCGCACCAGTGTTGATGAGGGATCGCATTTTCGTGGACCTGTTGGTAACGTAGAAGAGACGACTGTGAGTGCTGCTGACAGAGCTGCCGCGTCTAATGCCTGATCTCGTGGTTTCCCTGGCCTGCCTACATGACATTTGGATCGCATGTGTGGTAGATGATTAGGAGTATTAGTAAAAGATTGTGCGACGTTCTGTACTTGTAGGGATATTTTGTGGAATATCGATTCAAACTCTTTGAAACCTTGTTGCATTGGTGTGCTAGAATAATCGATTGTCATGTGATTTACATGAGAGAGTGTAGCATTGTGAGTGATAACATGCAGCTCGTCTGCAATGCGAGCTAGGTGTTTGAGACTGACGTTATTGTCCATTACGGATAAAACTTTGCATATGTCTGCAGCCAGACTTTGTTGCCATAATTCTTGGATGATTTTGTCATCCAATGGCTTGTCTCCTAGTAACTGAAGCATGTGCCGTAAGCGTTGTGATGGAATGTGGTCAACTATTCCCACAACGGCAAAAGCTTCCGTAGGTTTTGCTCATCAGTAGACGAAGTACGTAAAATGACGGCATGTTTAATTGCAGCGTATGGATTGTCAGCAGGGCGGTCTTATATTAAATCATCAATCTCCTATGCGACTAACGTGGGCAACATACTAACTACACGGTTATACTGGGCACGTTAAGTTCTCACTCGGCAAGACTCGAATAGTGCTTCGATTTGTGCGAACCAGAGGCGACGGCCGTTCATTCTAAAAGATGGAAGACTAAAGTTTACCATAGCGTCTGTAGAAATATCCTCAGATGGTGTATCAGAAAATGCTGACTTAAGATCCATTTCTCAAATTATAAATATATAAGATAGCAAAATCAAAATAAATGGGTGTATATTGTACGAACGAAAATTTCAAAAAGAAAAATGTTCGTGGTTCACCAATTTTGTATCGGTTGATTCAGTGGAGATTTCACCACTAACAGCGTAAGCCTTCTGATTATTGTACCCAATAAACCGGAACACACTTCTAAACATGCATACAGATACAAAACAACCACACACAATAGACTTGTCCCAAAAACAGAACATGTTAGTGGCATGAATAATGTATTTAAATTGTATACGTATTTACAGGTAGCATGACGAAATATGTAGGATTAATAAAATGAAATATACAATGATGAGAACACCATAAGTTCAATTTTTCTTTAGATTAATAAGGTTTCTGTAAAAAATGATCAGGTCATATTTCTGGACGGGAACTTAGTTGACACGCCATCGTATCGACATGTTTGATTTCGTTAGACGTGTGACAATTTGCTCTGTCGTCTTCATGCAGGACAATTATTAAATTTGTGTTTCTGCTTTGAGGTATTTATCCTTGCACTTTAATACAAGAATAATTTTACGCATGTTGATCTACGGAATCGATATAAATATAGCATGACAGTGAGTCAGCGTGAAGCCACAATACTTAAAAATGTATGTACTCTATCATTATGAATGTTAACAATTGTAACAAAATTATTGCTAAAGTGATAAAACTTGCTTTTTTGTGATCGGAAATACTCGTTATATCGGCAACTCATTAGAATTTGTTCTGTGAAACTTTTAATTAATTACAGAATTTTACTAGAGAATAAAATACTCACAATTAGTTATTAGGAAACACGTTTACTTTTGATTTTTCATTTATGGTTATATTCAGCCTATTGCATATGAGAAAGACGTCTTTAGGCAATACATTTGTTATTACAAAAGAAGTTCAAAAGTTAACTCAAATTCATTTTAGCACTGATATAAATATGTATATAAGCCGTATTACTGATATGATTCAATGGATTCAGTGGTGTCGTTTGTCAAGAAACTTAACGCAAAGTAACTGCTAGTTATTCATGTTTAATATGGCTGGTGTTCAATTATCGCGATGGTATGGAAACGAGCCACGATCTAAACAAATGAATCCTTGCATCTGACAGCTTCCGCTGTGAAGAAGATATTCATATAACATTGAAAGCAACCAAATCGCAACGAAGAAAGCCTTTTCAAAGTTATGCACTTCGAAGATGGTCAACTTACATTTTCTTCTGCGTGGAGTTTTATAATAAACCAATCAAACCAAGCATAATCAACATCACCAAAAATTCATCTTTTAAACTTCAAAAACCCATCTTTACCTGATAATAAATGAATGTTTTAGTGAAATTGCATCCAATATAGACGTGAAAAACGACGTTTTCGCGAAAAATTGTACGAGATAAGACATAACAATAAGTCCCTAATGTGAACTAGTAACGCGGTGCATGAACAAAAAAGCACTTTCACGAAATAATTTATGGTCGTTTAATCAAAGTAATGTTGATAAACAGATAAATTATGGAGTGGCTATTAAAGCTGGTGTTAACGTATGCTAAATATAATCCAACAGCATCCGTATCTTATATGGAAATCGAACAGAACGGTTGTATCTTTGGGAATATAATTTACCAGTTGTGAAAAATAGAAATTAGAAATGTTTGAATTCAATATGGACAGGAGTACATCCCTGAAATGATTTGGGAGGGTGTCGACCAAATTTTTACTCTTCGAAAGATTTAAAATTGTGACATTCTCATCGGCAACCGACAGTAGTCATCTCCTTAAACTTCAAATTATTAAGATCTGAATTTAATGTTTGAAACCTTATGCAGAAATTTCTCACCACGAGTGGCGTCCGACAAAGATGTTCGATTTCCCCATTTCTATTTAATTTTGAAATTGATGCTGTTATGGTGTAAAGCAGCAAAGAAGCTCCAAGCCTTCTGGGTTCTCTTAATAAAACGGCAAGCTTTTGAGTTTGACCTACGTTGATGACATAGTTCTGCTTATCGACCCATACACAGATGCGCATATCATACTGATAAAGCTAGCTTTTTATAGTTTTTTTCTACTTTTCAAGTTCAGATTTATGCTGCAGGATATTGGTTTGTCAAATGACAGTTTATTAGTTGACAATCAAGCTTTAAAAACTGCAGATCATTTTACCTATCACAGTAGTTCTAATAATAATTTTAGATTGTTATATAACGAGATTTCAGTATGCATTTTAAGCGGCTGTAGCAGGTCACTTCTGGCGTAAGAACGGACTGTTTCTTTTACTCCAAGTTAGAGTCTACAATACGACAGTTGTGGTAGTGCTACTGGATGGGCTTGAAACTTTGGCCTTTCGTAAATAGCACTTCCAGCATCTAAAAGTATTTTAGAACCACTGTTTTCGCAGACTTTTAGAGGTTAACTGTTATCTTCGCATACGTGACGACGCTCTCCATACTAAGCTTTTCGGCATTAATAGTGATACAGAGAATCACATAAATATGCACAGATTACACTGCTTGGGTCAAAATTTACGCATGTTGGACCATTAAATTTTGGAACGGATAAGTTTGCAGCACGAAATCCGATTGTCGTGAGTCTCGTGGTTTCCAAACCGTCACATGACATAGACAGCTCAAGACAAATACTAGTAGCCCTTTCAAAGTCAGCGCAGACCGTTTTTGGCTGGGGTAGCCGCGATTAGTTATCGCAGCGTTTAGTAACGTTTGGAGGTATGTCTCGCAAACGTGCTCAGTAGCGGTCTTGCAATAAGCATTTTCTTGGATTGTTTGATAATCTTGTATGTTATCAAGTGAAGTAACGAATTAATCTTGTTATGAGGCATGGCATTGAAAGCCGCTAAAAAGCTGTCGTGCTGATGTCACTCTACTTCTTGATTGATGGAATGCATGTTCCATTCAATTTGAAGGCACATCATCCAAGTTTGTTTGAGCTTGCATTTCTAAAGCTTCAATATTTATCAAGCCTCACCCTTACCAAACTTTAGGAAAGTTTTTCTTGTTTGTATGACAGGTACATGCTATCGGTGTAAACTTGTCCCTAGGATGGTGGGACTAAAGAGCTTCTGAGCTTTTAGAAGATTAAATACAGATACATTGCAATGAGTTGCCTAAGCCTCGAATCAAGCAGGCATTCAATCAAGTTTTGTGAACGAGTAGAGCGATATCAGCATGACAGATTCCTTACAGCTGTTACTGTTATGCATCATACTAAGCTTTCCAGGTCACTTCACTTGAATAAAACACTCCATGGCTCTCTTGATCATCACAGTCACACATTTTCACAAAATCCACCTCCAGCGAGCTACTGATCAACTAACTCATATCTTACACAAATGTAAGGGATAAGTTTGGCGTTACGCAGCACAACATCAAGTGTGCTGTCGTAATCTGTCAATACTGAGTGATAGCAAAGCACTTCAGAGAGCCATGTCACTGAGAGTGGGTATCCTCTGATTTCATGGACCCCAACCTAGTTTACGGTTCGCCACAACTGCAGCTAGTATAACAGTCAAGGCCCTTATATATTCTTGTGTCAAGTATGAGTCTGACTATTCTTACAACGACGCCATTGCAAGTTTGGAGAGGCAAACTAAATCGCGGTAGGAAAACGAGGAATTCGAACTTGTAATACATAATCGAAACAGCAAAGTCTCTGTATGCTAACTTTGTTTTCAATATCTACCTCTCTATCAAAGATTTTATGTTATATAGTTGCGTAGCTTATCAATTAAACACAGCGATGGTGTGGCAACGGCGATAGTGTGGGAAGACATGCAGACGTCATATCTCTTCTTTTCTCAGTGTCTAGGTTTCAAATCGTACAGTAAATCCACGAGAATCCTGGCTTTATAGACTTTGCTTTTGAGTTATATATACAAGCTCCATTGATGCCACAGATTTAGTTAGTAAGACCTCGAAACAAAAATGCAGGATGAACTTGAATAAGTTCATTTGCTCTCCATCAATTTTGTAAAAGTTTTGATCGAGGTTACCTCGATCCACTACAAAATTTTCTATTCTGTCCTTTATGACTCAAGGTAATTCAATGTAATTCAAGGTTTTTAATGGTCTAAAAAGCAGGAAGCTTAACAACAACCATGGGATGATAAAAATTAAAATTTAGGTGTATAAACAAGATAAGGGCGGAGATTAAGCAGTATATATGTGTTCGGGAAACGAATAATGCAATAAAATGGTTCTAATTTCGTTTTAAAGTCATGCAAGCTAGTAGAGTGAGCAACGGTTGAAGGTAAACCATTCCAAGTTAAACAGACACGGACAGAGTAGAAATACCTTCTACAGTTCACGCGGAAATGGGGTACGACTAGCATTAATACAGCATTATTAACTAAATGATGACCTACAAAACTAAATGTCTGAACACACATTAAAAACTCAAAAACTAAAATAATGTTACAAGCACATGTACTTAATTTCTTATTTGTTAACTTGATTGCTGTTTATATATCACCACCATTCCGCCATACTGCATACTTTAGTTCCTAAGTTTTGGTGAAGTTGCTCATTTTAGTGTGTGCTTTGATGTGTTTAACTCATCTTGTATCCTGTCAAGTGGAGTGGTGATGAGAGTTTAGTAGTGTGACAAAGGGATACTTCACGGAAGCTGCCACCCTGATTTTGCTATGCTCGTTTCTGAAACTTGATACTTCAAAATAGCCTTTCGACTCTAAATTACTATTAGTCGTTGTTGGCCTCCTTCGGTCGATGTCGACCATGGATGTACATCACAATCGAATGATTTTTCATGTTCTACAGCTTTTTGAATGACTAAACAGTCCGATGCGGGAGGAACAATCTCTCCCGCAGTGCTGGCAACGATAGTGAGAATTCTGTTGGAGGGCGTCAGTTGCCCGCCGGCGGCGTGATCTGCGTTCAGCAGCCAAGAGCTGTTTCTGATCCTCCCCAGAAAGCAGCAGATACCAGTTAAAATTACTATTAGCGTTGTTATTATAATAATAGCTTTTTAGCTCTTTAAGTATTGACATGGTTCCAAGAAGAAGAACCTACTTATAACATAGCATTTTCTATTTATAGCGCATAACACGTTAAAGTAAAAGTTTATCCACATCACAAAAATCAGAATGGAATTCCTAAAACTACACAAATTCCATTAAACGGGAATTACGCGGTTTTTTAGAGATTTTTCAATCAATCCAGTAACACCGAGGCAAATAAGTCTATAGATTCATCTTATTGTGCATGTTATAGCGATCCGCTAGGCCGTACAAATTCGAAACATATTTTAATGACAACCAGTGAAATATGTTTTTTCACCGACTCTTCAATTCACAGTAACACTAGTGTCAATAATAATGACTAAACCTTATACATTCGAATATTCCTTCAACGCATTTATTTTCATATTTGTTAACGGGTCATCAAAAACGTGTTTCTCGTTGAGAAATAGAGTTAGAATAAATAAAATTTCAAAATTAATAAACTGATGTTTATGACCTTGATTCTGATTTCACAGCTGGGCACAAGGAGCGCGTGGATTTCAGTTCGGTTTCATCCAAAACCATGTACTTTGTATTCGAAGTGGACCAACAATTCGTTTCCACGATTTACAAACATGTACACACCAGGTGTTGAGGCTTCCAACCAGTTCGCCAACCTCGCTCGCTTTGCATCCGTCCGAACCCTACGTGGCGTTGGCTGAACAATCGAGCATCGACCCAAAAGTGTTTGTTTACAAGTATCCAGATTTGTCACCAACCATCCTCAACGGTAGGAGCCATTACTGATTCATACATTTTGTTTCCAGGAGCAGGAAAATTAGAGATCAACCATATTGCATTCTCGAATAGCAAATATCTTCTCACCGTATCCGGTTTACCAGACTTTCTACTTTCGCTGTGGTAAGACAATATTCTTGAAACCATGTGTAGGGATTTTGCTGGGGGCTCGCTTTTGTGTCAAGCTCATTTAAATGGGGTACGATTGAACACAATAAGTTTTTGTCCCGTGAATTGGCGATGGATCGCAGCCACTGACAATCGTTGCCTTTATGTTTGGTCAGTGGAAACTTGTTCACGAATTACACTACTTTACTGCAAGTAAGTAGTCATTTAAAATCGATTTGCGTAGAACCACACTGTTACCGGGACAAGCTGCACCGCCCGGAGTTATTGAATCGCGATCAACTAAACGTGTTTTCGTTGATGGAGAAGATAGTTCCGATCTGGTTAGGTTTGATCCTAATATTGATCAAAACGCTATAACCGGTATGTTCAAACCCGCCATTGCATAACCCCGCAGGAGTGGGCGAGGAAAGAATGGCCGAGTTTGAATCCTACCAAGATGAAACGAATCGTGTAATTTGTGTTTCACAAACATGGTCACCCGAAGAACTATTGTTCATTGGCTGTAAATTTGGTGAACTATTATTGGTACGTATATCATACGTTTCTAACTCCCGTCTGTCTAGGTTGACCCAGCAGCAATGACGATAAGGGTATTACTCAATCCGCTCTCAAATACGCATTATTGGGAAAATGGTAATTCGTTCAAGCATCTCCTCAACATTTTATCCTCAGACTCTCAAGATAATACAGATTTCGATTATACCACAATCAAATCCAGTTTTTCGCGGTCAAAGTCGAACGAACCATTTGCTGACCAAACTCCAGAGACCGAAGACACGATGCTTGTACCATTTTACTGTTTCAAATTCTTGCTATACACGAAATCAGGTATTCTCTGTGCCGGACGCGATGGAATTCTACGTTTGCTACTGCTAAATAAAAACCAAGCGATTCCCCTTAAGCAAGCAGAGGTGTCAATCTCACACAATCCGAGTTTGTTTGCCTTTGAGTTGTGCGGATCTAGGAAACTGTTCCAATGTACAAATCCTTGGCAAGAAACTAGCTATCCCTCCACAATGCGTATCACGGGATTGGCTATTTCACCCTCCTATTCACAACTTGCTCTGAGCTCGCAAGCTGGACATTTGTTTATTTTGAACATTGGTGGACGACTTGACAAGCAGGAGCACATGCTCGCGCCCGTTGATAAATTTATAACTACCGGAGATCCGTTTGTGGGCATGGACCTGATTGGTCCACTGAGGGATCAGCTTTGTGCGGTAGGTTTCACCTGCACCAAAATAACGATGTTAATCACGTTTGTTTTAATTGTTAGACTGCCAGAAGATGCGGGGTTTTAAACATGTGGTCGTGTCTAACGGGCATGCTGGTCGGCTCGTATGCGATCGGAGAAAAGGTAAGGGCATGATGAAAAACGTTTGTGAGATTTATCATTACCCATTTTATTACATTCGCCTAAAATAAACCGAGTGATCTAACACATATAACCGTGAAAGAGACTGAAATTACATGTTAACAGGCAGCTCATACTGACTTCAGAATGTATGCACACGAGGTCAACTCTCTTAAGCAAACCAGGATGTATCCAACGGAATTAAAACCTGTGTCAGGATTTTTTCCACTTTACTATCTATGGTATTTACTCTAGCTTTGAAACTCTTCTCTTACTTTATGCTGTACTCTTATCATAAAACATCACCATCGTAAGTCATTATTGACATCATTTTGAAAGCTGTTGAACTTATTTTGATACCACAATTTACTTGGTATAAGCGACTTATTCGCTTTATTCACCGAGAAGCTTTCCACCCGCTGAACCAAAACATGCCGAATCACAAGCTCTATTCATTGCCTTACAACACTTCATTATGGAATATTAGTAACACGGATACTTAGCAATGAATAATCATAGGCAATTGTTGTACCCGGACTGTAGCTGGATATAGGTAGTAGTGAAGGCAACACAATGTTCACGATTGCATTTCTACTTCACAAAGTCTGAGGATAATAAATGCGTGCATAGTTTCGGATAATGCTATGAACGAGAATTTCGGAGCCTTTTGGTACACTAACGGGGATCGCGGTGGTGCGGGGTTTAACATTTTCATCTTTAAAAAGATGATCACTGTTTGTTCACGACAAGAATGTTCAATCTCTATGCCAAGATATCAAATGGGTTACCATAATATCTGCGACAGTTTTGCACCACGTGGTCCTTGGGTGAAAACCGTTTGTAGAGAAAGAGCGGGAGAAGACATTGCGTTTTCTGTCACAACGTGTATTATACTGAGCTGAATCATTGAACGATTATTGAGATCAGAACTGTTTGCCCACGCCGTATCACGTCCATACAGGTTATCTGAATATCAGTAGGAGTGTAATATATTATTCCTTGAAAACTGCAGAGTTTTTCATAAATATCAGTAATATTTCATCAAATAATTTGTGGAACCAGCATACACATATTTCCAGCACGGAAAAAGCTTTGTATCTTCGATTTTTCAGCGTGAATTCAAAAATATGGCGTATGTGCGTCATCTCGAATAGCCATTTTTTAGAAATATAATTACTTTCTGTTTCTTTTTTTGCTTTTGAAATGGTATGATAAGCGCTCGTCAAATTATGCACATTTGACTTGGATTAGCCATATTGGTATATTACACAAACTTCTTACCCATATGTTTCAAACATTCATTGGTCACTTTTTCAATTGAAAATTAAGTAGATGGCTGCTGCGAACTTAAAGTATTTCGTATCGAGGTCAGGGCAGTGGTCGACCTTGAACTTTATTTGAATGGATATTCATCTCTCTCGTGTGGCATCGAGGGAGTATGAAGCATCTGCTTCAATTTAGGGACAAGTAATTCGTATTGAATGCCGCTAAAAATAAATCACTCTCGCGTCGGTCAAATGCCGCAAAACGACTTCATACTTGATGTTGTTGTTACCAAATAACAGACAATATTACTGAAGTATTATGAAGCCAAGTGATCAATTGAAATATACACATATTCACCAGTAACTACTCATGAAGTGAGAAAACAGCCACTTCTAAACAAACAATAAGTGGTGTAAAGAATTGGATACTAGCTTGAGCATCAAATTATGAGCGAGGTTAAAACAACAACTTTAAAGTTCAATGAATAGATATTAATCAGCCACATGAGACCATTAAAAACTATTCATCTCATGAGAAGAACGTTGAGGCTAATTGCAGGTAGGTTGGAAACCAACTATTTGTATTATATTGATACGCGTCTTTTCCACGCCAGGAACTCGATCTCATGCGGACACATTTCCTGCCATTTTAGTGTTGTTGTCTTGCGGCCTCTCCGATCATTCCGATCCTCGCAGTTGGAATGGAATCCGGTGTGATTATGTTCTTCGATTGTAGCGATCCTCAGAATATGCGTTTGGTCGGAAGTTTGAAGCTCTATCACAACCCAGTTCGATTTATATGGTAAGACGGTGTAATCGTCGCATGTTCACTTATTTATTAGTTTTGTCTACCGGAAGTATGCGAGTAGTAAGATTGAAAACAGATATAACATTTAACGTCATTAGAACGAACGAGTTCGCAAGAAAGTAAGCAATACGGAAAGGGAAAAAATAAAATTAATGACGATCGAAATTTCAAATTGAGAGAATACATTACAAAATCGGTTTTTAAAGCGCATAATATCGTTGAATTCAAACGCTACAACTAGTCTCTGTCTACTCGACGGCAATATTAGTTTTAGTTGGCCTCGAATCTCGCAAAATGTGGTAAACAAACATATACGAAGAATACACTTTCGTCAGTTTGGTGTAGACAATATATGAATTATCGATCCATTCACTTAGTACTTACTGGACATATTGTTACCGTCTCGACCAGATGACAAAAATTGGCCATAAGATATGTGCACATCA
Source organism: Atriophallophorus winterbourni (assembly GCA_013407085.1). Taxonomy (NCBI): domain Eukaryota; kingdom Metazoa; phylum Platyhelminthes; class Trematoda; order Plagiorchiida; family Microphallidae; genus Atriophallophorus; species Atriophallophorus winterbourni. Next base: position 9,024 of record JACCGJ010024016.1, on the reverse strand, counting down.
GAAACCGGCTGCGAATTAACTTTTCATGGATAATATCTTTTCGTATTGAATTCTACAACATATATGGAGTACTAGTTGCTGCACTTGGTGAAAATGATATTTATAATAACGACATTGATGTTGCTGGCTAAACAGAAGACATCCGTCCAACCTTTGATCGAATCCTCCAAGCCCGGAACATTGGACCAATTTCAATCGCATTTACTGAAACCTTGCGTCTTGCAAACAGTCAGAAAAATTTAGACTTAGACGAATCCAAATCTGCGCAGGTTATTGCGCCATCAAGCATGGCTGTCATCTTTCTAAACATATTGAACAACGTTCTTTTGGCACAAACTAAAAGGTCATTATTCAATGAACTCGGCGTATTACCCGAAGTGTTTTCTACCATAATGCTGATGATGATGATGACTTTGAACACTGGCATTTGATAATGAAAACGTTATTCATGTCCCTAAGGGTACCGATAAAAAAATCAAATGGATACATAAAACCTGCGTAAGCTTTGCATCAGTATGAGAGAAGTACAGGATCACAAGACCGAGGAAGCATAAGGTAACAAATTTCGAATAGACATTCATCTCTTTCTATCGAGCAAACCTTCAGTCATGAGTTTTATTTCATTGACGTGAATTTGGATATAATTATCTACTGGTTATTTGCATACTGGACATGAAGATGCTAAAACCAGAATTCTAATTCCTATTTCTAAGCATTTACAATATTTATATCGGTCTTTTTATCATTTCCACCAATCACCTCTGAACAGCTTCGATCCCCGTGGAGAAGTAATCTTCGCTGTGGCCGACAACGAGTCTTGTGTGGTTTTATCTGGCAAGGCAAGAAGGCGGTTTGAGCCATTAGGATTTGTCCGTGAGTCACATAAATTTAGCGTAAATCAATATAATCAATGAAAACGTTGATATGGATTATTTTCCGAACAAAAACAAACGAGGATGCGCATATGCACGTATTTCCATCGCACACATCCCAGGACCGGTTTCGTGCTGTTGGCATTCATTAGCTGGGGACAGTGCGATCAGAATCTGCATGCGCTTGAAACATGAGTATAAACACCATTTGCGCTTGTTCGGGCACGTGGTTGGTCGCATTAGCTTTATCTAACAGCGGCATACAAGCATAACTTGTTTTCCATTATTCCATTGTTTCATCCTGAACTTATTGTCTCTACGTGATGAGTGTAAACAGCACGAAAGCGGTCGTGGGATGTGTGCGATGGAAATGCATGCATTTGAGCATGGTTGTTCATGATCACGGCTTCAAACACTCTATTTATGTGTTTGGGCACGTGATTGAAAAACAAATAAAGTATATAAGAAGGATGCTACATGTAATTGAAAATTAAGAAATACTGAGAAGCATTAAATTCTTGAAATTAATCATCATACTAACAACTTTTACCGAAAGAGTTGAACAGAAATTCAAATCCAGTACATCCACGGTCGACATCGACCGAAGGCATACATACATACATACATATATACATACATACATACATACATACATACATACATACATACATACATACATACATACATACATACATACATACATACATACATACATACATACATACATACATACATACATACATACATACATACATACATACATACATACATACATACATACATACATACATACATACATACATACATACATACATACATACATACATACATACATACAGACATACATACATACATACATACATACATACATACATACATACATACATACATACATACATACATACATACATGCACACATACCTACATACATACATACATGCACACATACGTACATACATGTAAGCATGCATACATCATGTCATGATAACATGATTACCACTAATAAATACTCGTTCACTATTTCGCTTCCGTTATACAGAACAATAAATCTGATCACTTGTTCTCTGCAAGAACGCTCCTACCAAATATCTCATCACGAACTGCCTGTTTGAGCTAAACGTTCCGCGTTAATTCTCATTGCAGTAACAATTCTGTAACTCTGTAGTCAATCTCACACGCCCGCTCGACTCTTTCCTGGGCCCATTTGCTGTAACTTGTACGTAATGTTAAGCGGAAGCAATTTGCAAGCATTTTTTTACCACAAGTGACTCATGCATTTTGTTATATTTAGCCATCAGTGGGAAAGTTAACGCTTTCTCGACGTTGCGCGCTGATGAGAATAGCATTTTCGCCGTCATCACACTGCTGGACTCACTTAACGATGGCGAATACGGATTGATCTTTTTTGAAATTTCCATGGATGCATTGAGTGAGTTACGGCTGTCGTTGATATTGTCTCCCTTATCATTTTTATCTTGATCATCACCAGCTGCAGCAACATTTAGATGCAAAAACTTTTTGCTAATGTAATACAATTAGCAATAAAATAAATGTCAGGATTTAGGGCATTCATATATGTCAGACACCTCAAAGTTCCGTTTCAAAGCAAGTATATATAATTCCTAAAGGCACCCATTATATTATCCTCACGCGTGAAAGACTTATCAGTATCCCTCCGGAAGATAAAAACGGTCCACCACATCATGAACTGATTGCACACAAAACCACTTGAAAACCGTACCTCAAACTCTTTCTAACCGAGTTCACATTCACATCGTTTGCAGTAATTCATCTAGAATCAAAGTATACCGTTATCAATCAACAGAGAAACCACAAAAGTTAAGGCTGAATCTGGTATACGAGATAGAGATTCATTTTACTTCTTAGGATGCACTATTTTTGTTCCGAAGCTAAGTTCTCGAGACGTTTTTTTAATACAAACACCTGGAAGTCACAATTTATTTCATCTGTGTAGTTAGTAACGGATTGATATATTTCACGCCGCTGAACGTGGGGCTTATCTCATTTTTTCTTACTAATACACCGTCGTAGAGATGATAGCATTGCACTTAATGACCCCAGTGTCAAGCAATGGTTTTTTATAAAAATGAGCTAATCAAGCCGTTTAATGCGATAATGAATACGTAGTTTGCTTGCTAGTGTGTTGCATCCGTTATAAGCTGCACGTGATTTAGTTTTAAACAGAAGATGTACTAGCCGGTCTTTGGATCAATTTCACATGCATACATATGCATATGTGAGAGAGCATTGTATCATACAAATCACATATATTTGTGAAACTGCCTGCTCGCTTCATCCACCAATATTCACTTTTAAACAGCCTCACCACATTCCCACGTGGACAGTTGCAAAATATTTCGAGACGATGCTATTCGTTTGATGAAGCTACATTTTGGCAACCCAATGTCCGGGGCATGTTTATGGCCTGCTTGGGACAAGGATGTTGCCAACACACCTGTACTCTTGGCTGCTGATTCCGAAGGAGCGTTCCTGTATTCCTTCATGCTCCCAGACGAGCCACTTCCGAAAGTAAGTCTGATGCGATTCCACTTGAAGCGTTGCTATCCTACATTCATTCGAGTCACACTGCTGGAGCCGCGAAAGGCGATGATTTGTTGAGCAAATCATCAAACTGCTGCACATACCGACGTTGTTTACCTCTGGCCCCGCTAGCAAGATTTGCTAGTGGCGATAATTCACCCAGTATGTGGGGTGCTAGTCGGTCGCGGCTATTTTCCTAACTCGTGTCTGTGTATATTTTATATCTGGTTATGAAAGGGAATTTATGTTGGGTATATTTTCATAATTGCACAAACGCAGTGTGAATCAATCCGGGCATGATGGAAAAACTGTGGTGTATGTAATGGTGTTGATGATAGCAATGTTAGTTAGTTAGGTGGTGATGTTTGTGATTGAGATCATAATGACATACTTAAAGATGCTACTGACGTACTGGTCTACAGAGCATGTTCACACTAATGCGACAGCGCCGCCTGCGGTGGCTTGATCATGTCTACAGAATGGAAAATGGTCGTATTCCGAAAAATCAACTCTATGGTGAGTTGCAATTAGGAAGTCGATCATTGGGCACACCGCACTTGCGGTACAAAGACGTTTGCAAAAGAGATATGAAAGCTCTTGGCATTGACCCCACGAGTTAAGAAGAACTTGCTCTTGATCACTCACATTGGAGGCGTTGTGTAAAGCGTCGTCTACAAGCTGGGGAGGAGCAGATACAGCTGTTGGCTGCTGAACGCAGATCACACCGCCGGCGTGCAACTGACGCCCTACAACCGAGTTCTGACCATCGTTGCATGCGCTGCGGGAGAGATTGTTTCTCCCCAATCGGACTATCTAGTCATTCAAAAAGCTGTAAAACACTAAAAATCATGCGATTGTGATGTACATCCATGGTCGACATCGACCGAAGGAGGCCAACAACAACTGACGTAGATTGTATCGATGATTATTTTCGATCGTGCGCGTATCAAGGCCGTGAATTGTGTTTAAACTGATTCTGCACTCGAGCAGCTTCCAAATCATCCGGTTAGTTCGACAGCAAACGAACAAATCATAAAAATGACTAACAGCTCCCCTCGTATATTTACACGTTGCACACCGTTTAGAATCCGAGGTCCAAGTTCCCCCATACATGGATCCGCTATCAGAGTTTCTTCACAAACTTATTAAACCGTTATTCACACTGTTTCGTACTCGCTGACAATTCTTCCTCGCCAGCCTCCGCAAAGTATGTCGATTTCTTATGCGAAAAGTAGCACCGCAAGCCGATATGCTGGGAATCCCTCCATGTATTTATCATCAACCACGATTTCGGACAATCCACAATCGACCATATTGACCCCGAAAACTAAACGTCGGACAAGTCGTCGCACGCGCATTGGAATGACGCTCCTCTTACCGAATGCGACGCCCACTTACACACCTTCGGATGCGATGGACAGCGTTGAGGTGGCGCTCCTGCGTTTTCGTTGGTTACTTTGTTTATGGTTCCGTTTATTTATCCAAATGTTTGATGCGAAACTAATCATTTCTCTCTTTACGTTTACTTGCAGGATGGATCTCAGGTACGTATAGTTTTGATGTTATTTGCATATGAATATTGTCAAGTCAGCAAGTCAAATACATTAGTTGATAAACCCGTAAATCATTTGACGAGATTGGGTTATCTCTAAAATAGTAAATTACGTCTCTCATTTCTCCGATCAACATGCGCGATTGGGTAAGATAAATTCTCGAATGAGGCCACGCCTGCAGTGCCTCCTGGTACACTCAACTCTCGCTACTATGCGGCCTGCCGGGATCGATCAAACGTAGTATAATACCGAGAGTGGCATAGTAGCGAAATTGCATAGTAAGGAGAATTAACTGTAGCAGCCATCTACATGTGTATGGGCACATGCGATTTAACGGTGTCTCACAAACTCAACTTATTTATTTACAAATTTGTCATAAGACCTTCACAAGAAGACTCTAATGACCATAGTATAAGTTAATCTCGATATTAATATATGAGACAGCGTAAGGCGAGGTCACTAGGTTGATACAACAAGGTCACTGCGCATTTGCCACGCCTCGGGTTGCAGATTCATGTCCGGATAATGCTCCATTGGTTGGTGTGAGTGTATGACGGGAAAATTCCACTGAGTTGTGCCAATTCCATTAGGTCGTAATACTCCTATTCCCCCAATTCAGATAATAAGCCGGACAAAAGCACTAGCACCGATTGGGAATAGTGCTATATAGTGATGGAGATGAGGCTGATTCTGATAGCGATGCTACATTTGATGATTAAAACAAGCTTTCTTTCCTGCACAGTATCTACACAGTCGTGCATTTGTAGTTCGTGTGCACCAACTTGGTAAACTTATTGCCACTGGTGATAAGCTGCATGCATTCTGATTGCATCGGCGTCAGGACTGTCACTCAACTCACATAAAGTCTATGAGGCTGTGCAACTCTTTGATTGAACCCAGATTTGTGACTTTATACCAACAAATATCTACATTTTCTTGATATCTAGATAACATAACAGGCCGTGTAAAATGCCACCTCCATAATGTGATCACATTAATAAAACAAGACTTTATATTATTTGCGACACTTTAATCGGATCGGTTATTTGACCATAAATAGCTGTCCAAAAAGCATGAAATTTTTCGTCGAATTTTAACTTGGCGATTCTTTGATTGTTTGTCTTAGAGGAAGATTTTGCGTTGCAAGCACTTGATGATTTTCTACACTGCAATGTTTCCAGTGACTATAAACTCTGACTCGCGAATCACAATCTATCCCTGTGATTAACACTTTGTGTCTAGTGACGATTTGTCACGTCCATTGATTAGCTGGCAGCTGTTCCATCGCTTAAACTAGAGGATTAACGCTATGACTTCAAAGTGAGATACCGAGAGCTACTTCTTCCCGGGACGCATGGTCATTAGCGAGGGCTTTATAACTCTTTTCAAACGTATTTATTGCGGGCGTGACTTACCCGCACCTTGATTTCCTAATTCAAGCTACTCATTACCAACAATTCGCTTGGAATACGACTCCTAGTTAATTATTCGTTTTTATTTGGTTGCGTCTTGTTCTTCTTTTAACAACAGCCACAACGATCCTCACTGCTCCTCCCAGCGAATACATTGGCAACACTTCGTGGTCCATCACCGATTCGATTAAAGGCAGTACCCGATACCGATATTTTGTTGGTTTATTATGGTGATGGATCTTTGGATATCTACAAGGTCACCATGAATATGGTAAGCTATCCGCTACTAACATGGAAAAATTTGTAATCTATTCGTGCAACCAAACTCGCCAGGGATTTCTTGAAACTAATGTTCGAGGAACGAATGTAAAGACTGAGTCTCATACTCCGCTCAAAAGAAGCGTTCTGAGTGACGTGATAATTACATACAAAATATTGCATATACAAAATTACATTTGTGGAAATACCGTGATTCGTGACATACACACAGCAAATCAACGGCTTTACAAACTTCAAAATCCCGTATTGACTGTCGCCGATATGTTTATTCCGTACGTGTCTGTTTCCGATGGAATGTGCTCCTTAAAACGGATGTTACCGCTCCAGTGTTGAGACCTTCATTTAAAATTTGTACACCCGTGAACGAATATTTACTTTGCTATGGTAATTGTGAAAGCAAGTGTTGTGTGTGCCACCATAAATTCATGAAACTTGAATCTATTTATCTGTGCGCAAACGCGCTTCAGATTCATCATCATGAAAGTAGAATTTATGAGAAAATGGACTCTCACTAGACACATAATGCAAGGAATCCAAAAACATACTTTAGGCTCGATCTTCCTTTATGCTGCACGAACTCAAGGCAGCTTTTCTTTGTGACGATTTGGCGGAGTTAATTTCACCACTTTGCCCGTATGGCCAAATTTGGCGTACTCCATGGTATATCAATTAAGAAAAGTAATTCAAGGTAATTCAAAGTTTTAATGGTCCCAAGAGCAAATACATTACAGTAACCACAGATTAAAAATATAGGGAATGTATAAAAACAACACAAATGTTTTATCAATATGGAAAGTCAGCACGTGTATTCAGATGCGACGTTGGCTTTAGTCAGCATATACTTGTCAAGTTCAGCTTGGAACAAGTTCAGGCTTGATGCGCAAATGATATGTGGGGGCAGAGAGTTCCATATAAAACATACTCGGACAGCAAAGAAAAACCTTCGACAATTTGATCTGGAGTGTGGAATAATTAACTTGTAGCCCTGCGATCTGCTACCACGTGCTACTTGCCGATGAAACCGATGTTCAAGTGGGTGATCCATTGTATGCAGAATGTTGAACAGCAGGATCAAGTCACCCCTGAGACGACATCAGCTTGCGAAATTATCTAACGCGGCACATCTTGACAGCCTCTGTTATTTCCACCGTCACAACATGCAGGGATTTCGTTTCAGACTACAACTCGTGGTCCTTCTCGCGTTCTTTTTCCCGAGTTCCGCAGTGTAAAATAATGCAACATTGTTCATCTAGGTCGGAATCGATTCGTAACGGTCGATGTTTCTGTTTTGTTTCATCCACCTGTGCTAGAATGCGTAGATTATAGGCTTTCAATTTTCGAATAGACTGATTTCGCAAATCAGAAAAATGCATTGTTGACATTTGACATCCAGAAAGGGGTGAAGTAATGAAATTCCCTTCCCGATCAACCATGAGTAAGCAACAAGTGTTTCCCGTTTTTGTCGAACAAACTTCACGCCCTTATTCCCCATTCGCTTATGACAATTTAGTTTAGGTTAATATTGAAACATTTTAGATGCGATCGAATAGATGCAATCTCTTTCCCCCGCGGTGTGAATTTTAAACTCCTTTCCATTGAACTTGGCATAAATGCAATTTGTTTTCTAATTGATTTACAGGCAGAACTTCAACATACATTGTCGCTTCACGAGAACGATCAAAAGGGTATCGTCAATTCCGAATTCATGGGATGTTTCAGTACACTCATCTCTTGTGGCCACGACGGACTGCTATCTCGAACCGAAATCGAGTAAGTGTGTCTAGATTAGGTATACGTTTGAAATGAATACCAGTCGAGCTAAAGAGCTATATTGATCCGCCAAAGCGTACACCTCTATGGTCAGATCCAAGAACGCTTTCTCGTTTGGACTTCATAGCAATCAACCTTTCTTGTCCCACGTTTACAAGCTTGACAATGACACATTTTAGTCCACAAACTTTAACCCAATTAACCTCGGGACTGGATAAGATAAGCCCTCAAGTTTCTGACCTTCCAGATGTGTGCACCTCAGAAGTTTCTGCTGAAAATCCAGAGTTACTGGGTGCTGGAATATGGTGTATTGATTGGAACTGCTTCACACTACAAGACGCGATGTAATAGGTTTATGAATTTGTCACGGAAAACGTTTATCTGGTGGTCGTGGCGTTGGAAGCTGTGAGCGTTGATTAGTTAAACAGTGGGTACCGAATTGTTTGGCGATCATACATTTAACCAAAAATATTCCCCTTTCCTAGTTTACAGCGTGGTTTGTTGTAGCTCCTTATTCTATTCGACCTATTTCAACATGTGGATATATCTTCCAACGTTGAAGTTTCTGGCCACAAG
>JACCGJ010024015.1:0-29432 GCA_013407085.1 Atriophallophorus winterbourni | reverse complement strand
AAGTTTCGTAACTGTATTCCCCGGCAACCGTTAAGATTCCTGCGATCCAGAAGTAAATGGTTCCTCTATGCACAGTTCCTACCTTTATCCATTTCCGTGTTAGTCTCCAGATTACGTATTTAGGATTATTTTATGATGAACAATGATAACTGGCTGATTTCGCGAGTTACCATATTATTCTTCGGATAGATCGGCTCTTATGGCACATAATAAGTAGTTACTTGTTGATGCTTTTATACGTCACATTAAACCAAGATCATGTTTAATAACCGAAATGTATGAGTTGTAAATGATTATGTTTATTTTTCTGACGACATATAGATATGCCGTTACACCAGTAGCTTAGTAGACTGTTTGCCATTACAAGAAGATGATGATTTGTCTTACAATTGGTCATTGAAGAATAAACTGCCGTTTAAATTCAACAAATGTAGAATCGAGTAGAGTTCACATATCATATATGTTCACATGTCCTTGAAAATTTCAGTGAATAAAAAGATTTGGGTGCCTGGATATGCTCCAGTTTAAAAATATCACTTCAAACTAACACTGCCTTCGAAAAAAGCAACACGCGTCTTCAATCTACTCAAACGTCTATTTGGGAAATTTTTGCCCAAGATATTCACAAGGATCATGAATACATACTTTAGACCATTCATGAAATACAGTGTGCAGTCATCGTCTCCATGGCTCAAAAAGGATGTTGAACTTATGTAGCCAATCTATCGCCGTTCAACAAAACTAGTTCTCCTCATCCGATCAAGCCTTATAAAGAAAGGATAGGTCAACTGAATCCATTCGACTTTCCATATCGATAAATCAGAGGAGACCTTATCCTCCGTCACAAAATATGTTACACCCCAAACCATCCGTTAAAAGATAGCAAATAAGCGATCAAGAATCAAAACAGGCGTATTCTCTATACAAACCCTTAATGGATTGAATCACTCTCCCCAGGATACCGCCGATGCTTTGGCAACGTCTTACTCACTTGTCTCCAATCCTAAGCGTTGTATCCCATATCAAGTTTTACAAAATTCGCCTCGTTTAGAATCAATAAGTGAAATGACTGTTAATAAATATAGGGATGGGGGAACTTTGTCAACTAAACGAAAAGAAATACCCTGGCACATACAAAATTACCCACGCTACACTTCGATTTGCTTTGACTGCTCCTCTCACGCGCTTATTCAATCTCATCCTACATGAAGGAAAAATACCACCGCACTGAAAACCCTGGATGATAACTCCTATCTATAAATTTGGCAGCCGTTTAGACACAGCAAACTATAGGCCTGTAACTCTACTTCCGGTGATCTCTAAATTAATGGAACACATAACACATAACGGCGCATATAAGAGAACATTTTGAAAACCAGAAAATTTTGACCGAAGGACAACATGGTTTTCAAAGATATCGTTGCTGTTTATCTAACCTTTTTACGACGTTCGGGGATAAGACCAAGGCACTCGACTGAGGTAAGGCTGTACATGCTTGTTAAAACGATATTTCTAAAGCCTTATATAGAGTCGAACGTGACATTCAAATAAAAAATGATCAAAGCTTATGGAATAACGGGAATGTTACTATATTGTACAAGGGACTATCTTAGTGATAGACACGTCCAAGTTCGCGTTGGAAGCACCTTCTCTCGAAGAATAGACGTCACAAGTGTAGTTCCACAAAGCTCGGTGCTTCGACCGCTTCTATCCTTGGTGTATCTGAACGGTATAATAAAGGATATTGGATGCAACTTGATACTATTTGCCGATGATAGTAAAATACAGAAACGAGGCAGGTCTGTTAATGACTGTATGGCATTACAATGTTGGTCCCAGTCAAATGAGATACTATTTAACCCTGTGAAATGTAAAATGCTGCGACTTGAAAAATCTCTGCACCACAAGTATCAGCTTCGCACGCGAGATCTCGTCTGGACCAACGCAGAAAAATATTTCGGTTTCTGGGTGTCGTTTAACCTTAAGCCTGGACAATAAATCCTGCCGAATCATGAGTCTCATAAAAAGGATATTCAGAATTTTCATGCCCGAAACTTTACCCCGATTAATTAAAACATATGTAGGTCCTATGTATTTCGGTGCTCACATTCCCATCCCTTACAAACCACTACCGATTTCTGGCTGTTTGCCGTCGTCAGGTGGAGACAGTAAGATCAGGTTCAGTGAGCCTGTTATTCAATATTCCATCGGAGCCTGGGCACCACGGATGAGGAAGTATATCGAACTACTTGACAGGATTATACATCATGCGACAAATTTGGTGTCACGTTAAAGATACTTGCCTCTCAGAGTGCGAATGTGAAATCTAAATCTACACGATTTTAAACAACGACGGATACGGAGTGACGTCCTGTTGGCATTCAAAATATGGCATATTGAGAACCATCTCCTTAAACACTTGCTAAAGCCCAATGGCCTTATTCCGCATTCTCGATTTGATATTTGTCTAAATTTTTTCTCGGAAAGAATTTGTTTCACTTGGAATTTTCGCCTGAAGAAATCACACGCACGGAATCTGTTGCGATTTCGGCTTCTAAACTGGGTGAGTATATGACGAACCATGCGTTATGTGACTGTTCCTAATAATTTTTGAGATATTTGGTAATTTTACTCCAGATACCTATCATCCTATGGTAATTGTTAAGATTACTGCTTCTCTACCATAAAAATTCCTGAGTTTTTGAGTTTCTGAAGCTTTATTCAATGGAGTTGCAATATGTTGGCTGGTTCGATATCGGTCATCTCCATCATCATCTCAAGGAACCTCCAATGTTTAGTTCGTAGCGTACTTTTTCCACGTTGGGTTTGTTCATATGATACCATGAAAGAGATATTTATGGCATTAAATAGCTTTTACCAAGAGTCAAGAGCGACCAAGCCGTAATTCTTTTGGACTGAAATGTAATGCATCCTAGTGAAGATGTCACACAACTTTGCTCACCTGGACATCGTCAAACTAAAAACTAAGACTGAATTGCGAACCAAGCGAATCGTAACCTACTGCGGAAATAAGGTAGAATAGTATATTAAGGCAACTTTTACAACAAAAATAAGTTTTACTCCTTTAAAACCAGTTACAACGCGAGGAAAACCTTTCTGGTGGAGCGCGTCAATTCGTAGGGCAATCAATTGGCGTGAGTGTAGTTAGAGAGCCATAAAATTTTCTGAAACTCAAAGATCTGAACTGTTTTATATACATTCAGAAAACTTAACTATTGTGCTACCGCGTAAAGCTAAAGGGACTTTTGAATTCATTCTTGCTACTAAGTAAAGATTAACTTTAAGGCCATTAAGGGTTATTATTATGCAAACGGTCTTTAGGATGGGAAATAATTAGACTATAGCTAAATAATAGCTACAAGGCTTCGATTGCGCATAAAATAATTGATGCTTTAAACTAGTTACTGTACAGTGTTCAACGGAGCAAATCAGGAAAACTTTTGCAATGCGTCGCTGTACCGTACTTGAAAAAAGGATATAGATTGTTTGGAAAAGGTCCAGCGCTCTGCAACTATGGAGGTTAATTATCAAACAGGCAAAAACTGAGTTAAGCCTGAAGGTCCTCAATTATGTTCTAACTGTGTGGCGTCTTATTAGAATTTTTCAAGATTCTAAGATGTTTAACAGAAGATAATATTACTGGTTTAATAAGGCTTGGCTATGAAACGGCTATATGGGATAACCCAATAAAAATTCCTAAAGCTATTCTTATCCTGCTGGTGCGTGTTTACTATTAAGCAACCGTTTGATTGGAATAAGCTCATAGGGCATCAGTGGAGTCCTAATAAACTACATTTAATCCCAAGCTTTCAGCTGAACAGCCGCACTCAGTTGCCCGAACATGATGAGAAATATTGTTGATTAGATTTCTAGAAAAACATTTTCAGCCGATCTCTATTCATAAGGAAGGGGCTTCTTTGGCGGTCACAAATTACTGCCACGTTAGCCTTACTACTGTATTTTGTAGGGTTATGGAAAGGTTTATCTGCGACGAACTTTGTGAATACGTGACCAAACATCCTTTATTGAATGCTGCACAAAACGAATGCCTAAAATGTAGGTCATAACTGACTAACTTGTTGTGCTTTCTAAACGAAGTCACTAAGAGGATGGGTGATGGAATAGCGGTGAAAAGGCTTTGATTCGGTAAACCACAAGCTGTTGCTTCTCAAACTCTCAGCAATAATAATATAATGGGGACTACTGGGCTGGATCCGCGCATTTCTTTGTAACCGTTCCTTTACTGTCAGAGTAGATGACACATACTCCGCATGCGAGCATATAATCAATGGAATTCCTTAGGGCTCAGTCTTAATGCCTTTGATGTCCCTCATCTTCATTGATAATTTAGCTAACCAACTGCGCCAATCCTGTTATATGGATGTGGACGTTGTCAAAGTCATCGGTATGTCGGATAAACCCGATCTGATAAATGACGTAGAAGCTGTGACTAAATGGGCTGATAAGTAGGACCTTTACCATAACCTAGAGAAGAGTCACTCACTCTCTATACTGACAGGTAACATGAGTGTCTCTACGCGCTGAGCCCACACGGAGTTCCGTAGGGTAAAATCTAATAAGAACTTAGGAATCATAGTAACGCAAATTTTGAGTGGTCTTACCAATGTGCTTCTATGGCTTATAGGGCCAGGAGGGAACATTTTGACTATGTTCAGCCCTCACACGCAGAAAAGGTGAGATACTGTCACCCATCTACAATGCAATAATGATGTCGCATCTGGAATAATGTATTCAGTCGTGGGGGCTGTATTCCCACAAGGATATGGTGCAGCTATCAAAGATATTGATGCTAGCTACACGCATATTCAAGGGATTGGCATGCAGCAACTTTGAAAATCATCTCTTAACATTAATACTTTTCTCGCTTAAGAGGGGGAAGTTTAGGGGGTAATCATATAAAAACCTTTAAAAAAGTCCAATGATTAAACTAGCTCGAATCCAATGACTTCTTCCGGTTCTCTCCTCTGGTTGATACGCGAAAGCACAGTCTCAAATTGAGTAAACTGCACACAAGGCATAACCCACATCGTTAGCATTCGTTTTGTGAAACCGTGAAACTCATTCCCTGTAGAACTAGTCTCAGCAGCTTCAATGAATGCGTTCAAAATTGGGTGGACGAAGGGCGGCAGGTGCTCTTTCCGGAGAATTAACCTTAGGAATAAATCCTCTCCTATTTTACTATCAAAAACAGCAACAATAATGTGGGAATCTTTTTGAAACCCCAAAAAGCTTTTTTTTCAACGTTTCATGTTTTTGTCATAACCGAGCGTTGTCCATCGTTTTTTCGTTCATTTGGGCATGCAACATGCATTACCTCATCCTTCGGTGATGGAACCTTCTTCTTCTTCTGAATAGACGGCAGGAGGACTACAGTCCGTGAAAGCCGCTTTACCTCCCGGGTCTCTGTTATCTCAGCTTGGATTTCTCACGAGGAGTTACTGAGCTGTAAGAGTAGACGAATCGCGAGGATAGCGGGAAGTTTACCGTCCAATATGCGTTTAAACTGCTCTTCGGTGACTGCCCGATTGCATCAGCGGAGGGTGCATTCCAAATATTGACCACTCTGGTCGACAGAGTTAGCGATGGCTTCAGATGTTCCTTTCGGCGCTTCTGCAACTTCAGTGGATGACCTCTAGTTCTGTAGTCCGTGGATACCGAAAAGAATTGTTGAAGTTCCGTTCCGTAATATCAAAGCAGGATTCTCCGCGTGACCAGCAAATCATATCGCATTCTTCGATATTCCAGTGGGAAAAGTTTGAGTTCCCGCAATCTGTCGTCATAGGGAATACGAAACATAACCCTCAAGCACTTGGTAGCCCTCCTTTGGACTTTCTCCAGTCGATCCTTTTCCCCTTTAGTTAACGGATAGTTCACCGGAAACGCAAATTCTAATATTGGTCTGACGTGAGAGCTATACAGAACTTGAAAAAACTTTGGGATTTATCTCTAAGAAGGATCATCTCAATGCCCACGACATGCGGCTGGCAGAACCGACCTTTCTGGCAGTATCCTACGCAGTTTTGAGGGATGAAGTTACCATCACCCCCAAATCTAGCTCTACATCAACAATCCTGAGACCATGGCCCTCTAAATGATATGCATGTCGCATGTTGTTGCTCCCGAAATGCATGATAGCACACTTCTTCTCATACTCTCTGGGATCTCAGCAACTCTCATGGGTTACTGAAGAGAAAGACCTGGGCGTGTGGATTAGCAGTAACCTGAAGTCTTCACGGCACTGTTCTGTTGTATACAAAAAGTCCTGCCAAATTTTAGCATTGCTCAGAAGGATCTTCGGTCGTTTCTCAAAGCAAAAACTCCCACGTATAATTAACACCTATATCAGACCAACAATGGAGTATGCTGATCAAGCATGGTCCCCATGGTTACAAATGGACATGACCTGGCTGCAACGGGTAAACCACCGCGCTACAAAACTGGTGACCGGGCTATACAACAGGCCATACGAGGAGCGGATTGCAACACTTAACCTCTTTGACTTTTCGTACCGTCGTCTGAGGGGTGACTTGATCCTGCTTTTCAATATTCTGCATACAGTGGATCACCCACTCGAACACCTGTTTCATCGGCAAGAAGCACGTGGTAGCAGATCGCATGGATACAAGTTAATTATTCCACACTCCAGATCACATTGTCGAAGGTTTTTCTTTGCTGTCAGAGTCTGTTTTCTATGGAACTCCCTGCCCCCACATATCATTTGCGCAACAAGCCTGAACATGTTCAAGGCTGAACTTGACAAGTATATGTTAACTAAACCCCACGTTACACTTGAATACACGTGCTGACTTTCCATGTGTATAAAACATTTGTGTTGTTTTTATGAATTCCCTATATTTTTAATCTGTGTTTACTGTAAAGTATTTACTTTTTGGACCATTGAAACTTTGAATAACTTTGAATCGGGAGCATCCATCTGTCAGTCTAATTCCGAAGTTCATTCAAATCATTTTGCAGGTGGGAAGCGTCGGCGGCAGTCGTGACAGAAGCCCACACCTTCAGATAATCTGCAGATAAGAGACAACCACTGTTTAGAATACCGGGAAGGTCACTCACATAGAGTTTGAACAAGGGTGGCCCCAGAACGGATCCTTGCGGTACACCAGAAGTGGGGATAAAGTATGCAGATCTGGCCCCATTGATTCAACGAGGCTTCGCCTTTCGATAAGAAAATCCTCAATCCAAGCAAGCAAAGAAGCCTCTATACCAGACATTCTTAGTTTCCAAAGAAGCCTCTGATTTGGAACTCGGTCGAATGCTTTACTAAAGTCGATGAAGACTACATCAACTGGCACAACAGCGTCAAGGCTTCTGCACCAATGTTTTTGGGCGGTCGGTAGATTGGAGATACATGAGCGGCCTTCCGCGAAGCCGTGTTGGGCATTCGAGCATTGATGGGTCTCGCGCAAATACTGTTCTATCTTATCCTTTACTATCCGTTCCAGCAATTTGCCTACGACAGACGTAAGTGTAACAGGACGGTAATTTACAGGATCTGATGAACTCCCCCCTTTGAACATCGGCTTTATTATACTCATTTTCCAATCCTCTGGTAGACGTCCCGAATTGATTGAAATTTGAAATAAAGCGGCTAAAGGTGAACTGATGATCCTTGATAAAGGTTTTGATATGGCAGGGTGAATACCATCAGGACCTGGAGATGTCTGTACCTTTAGTTGTTCGATGAGGATTCGCACCATGTCAGCCGTAATCACAAAATTGGCCATTACTTCTGTCAGCGATATTTGTTCGCAGGATATCGTAGGCTCTATTGCGTAAACTGATTGGCATTGCGATGCAAACACCTCAGCTTTCCCAGTGTCAGTCTCTATAACCTCCCGTTCCAAATGTTTGACAGGAGGTACGGGGTTCGATGATTTGACCGGTCGCCGAATGTACGCAAATAATCGTTTAGGATTATATTTTGAAGAATTTGCTAATTGAAGGTTGAATCGACCTCTTTTATCCTTCTATAATTTTGAGCAAAGATTCCGTACAGCTGATACTCTTCGTAATGGGCGTCCGATCGGCTCGTTCTGAATTCAATCCAAAGACGCTTTCTTTGCCGCAGGCAGGTACGAAGTTCTCTATCAAACCAAGGAAGGCCACGGGAGCCGGGACGATCTCTGGTTAATGGAGCAACATCCTCTAAGCGACGGATATTATTTAGAAACCATTTCCAACAGTCATCAATATTGGAATCAACGGGTAACGTCCAGCCAATTGAGGCTGCTTGTTCAACCAACAATTTCAAGTCCATGTTCCAGAAGTTTCTGCGTGGAAGCCGTGACGGCTGGACCAGTTTACCCCGAGTCCATTTGAACCAAATAGCACAATGGTCGCTTGTATCGATGGGCTGTTCCACGGATAAGTCAACCACATCTGACTCTCTGGGTGACAAGACCAGATCAAGAGTAGACGGAGTCTGGCCATTTCCATAGCGAGTAGGAACGAGAACGTGCTGCACGAAGTTCAAATCCAGAATCAGATTTAGAAACTCCTGTTGGTACTCATCATTTGTAACGAGTTCCAACCAGTTGATATCCGGAGCATTTAGGTCACCGAGTATCATACAATCGTTCCTCGTCCCATGGCGGCGGAGCTGGTCAAATAATGCCATGATACGAGCGCAAGGTGAACGGTAGATGACACCGATCATTGCTGATCCATTACTGGACTTGATCTGACACCAAATGCTTTCAGCAAAACCAGCATCATCTCGGAAACGATCAACAACCTCCACGGATAAATGTTCTTTGACGTATATCGCCACCCCACCACCATGTCGAGATCCAATTCGATCACTTCTGAGTAGGCGGTAATTCGGAATAAATAGCTCTACATTAGTAATGTCGAGTGTCAGCCAGGTTTTTGTTATTCCAACTATATCTGGCTGTTGTGCCAGAATCAATCCTGGTAGCGCGTGTGTTTTCACACACACCTTCAAAAGAATCTGGGCACTCGTTTCGGCCTGTTCGACTATCGCCCTGTGATACTGATACTGATATTTGGTGGTAAATTTCTGAAACTCTTTCATAAGAAAATTGACGTGCTCTCTGATCCATGCGTGAATTTAGTTTGTTTTAGTCATAATTTAAATTTTTTCTATATTACGTTAGCCTAAAAAATTCTCGTTGCAAAAAAGTAAATAAAGTAAATAAATAAACGTTTTATCCTTGGATCTCCAAGGCGTGCTAAGCAAGATCAATAATTAATAAATTGATTGTATTCACAATGCTAAAATGTACAATTTTTATTAAATTTTCAATGTCACATGTGTAGGGTCATTTTCACGTTCGTTAAAATGATGAAGGTAAACGGCAATCAATCATTTTTACCGATATGTGAGCTGTTGTTGCATGGAATGAAGTAATGGGATGTCCCGAAGAATATTAAACTTCGACAGACGTGATCATCGACGATATGGGAGATTTCGACGAGGCCGAATCTCCAAAGTTTTCAGTTGTAATTTTTGTTTTTGTAATATATGTCTGTTTTAAATGGAAAACATATCTCTCGTGGGGATTCGCAGAATATTCGGGGTGGCAGGGAGGTATAATCTATGGACCATTTTTGCTCACGTGGATGTAAACGAGGTAATCTGGAAGGTAAAACTAAACTTCGTCGTCAAGCTTGATGACGAAACGTCCACCAACAACTACACAAGCTCGGCGAACACTATCCGAACAACATCCCCATCCTGAATCACGGACAGGTCTCTTGATGGAAACTTTGGTCATTGTGTTGACCCTGAAATTCCACAGCTAGTGATTAGCGACCTTCAAAATACTGCAAAAATTTAGGCCACACGAGGCGATTCTACCCTCTTAAGCAGCACACCAAAAAACATGTCGACTCTTCGGGTAAGAATAAGTCGTGAGATACCGACGCCACAGTGAAATACTGAAATTCATGTAGAATCTGAAATAAGTGGTCCGAGTTCTCCATCCTAGTTAATGAGTTATGATTGAATGCAATAGAACTGACCGAAACCAGGCCATCTGCAACTGATCATATTCCTGACGCAATTTGTAGCAGTTATTCTGTGAGCAAATGTGATAGACCATGTGAACTCAACGGCGGTGGATTTGCTATTTTTCTCAGGCTAGGTCATTGAACTAAAGAATCCAGCATTAGGCTTAGCACGCACAACACCCAACTTAGCTCATGCATGCGCTTAATCAGGACGTCAGCACTTGCATAATTTGCTTGACAATCTCAGCTTAATGCGCATGCTTGGGTCCCAGGTTTTTATAGCTGGCGATTTCAACCTACAACATATATCTTGACCGTAGCAGTGCTGTTCATCCGGTAAGATGTCTGAGGACTTTTGGAATGAACTCAGATGCATGCCATGAGTCAACATGTGAATGAGCCCACAAAAATCCAACAGGACTGCTTACCTTCGATCCTGAATCTCAGTGTACCATTAAGCGGAGAAATGGTTCGCCAGGTCGATTATCTCACTTCACTAGGAAAAGTGATCATGTTGTGATCAGCTCCCAACTATTACTCGGGTAAGACAAACCTCCTCCGAAACTGAGGTGTAATTTCAATCGTGTAGAATGGGAAGTTGTCTCAGAGGAAGCTAAAATGATCTTATCTCAACATGCAGCTCATGATATAGAAACAAAATGGCAGCCTATACACCAATGTCTGTTTTCCTTCCAGGATTGGTTTTTTCCGTTGGTGCACGGCAAGTGACGCAATAAGCCACAGTGGTGGTCAGTTTTGGTGCGACGGGTGATTAGAATGCAAGACCGTGCCTGGAACACTTACAAAGCTTCTCAGACACAACAGTCCTGGACAAAGTACAAAATCGTCAGAAACAAGGCTTTGGGAATCAAACGCAAGGCAAAACGTGACTTTCTATCACGGTTGGCATACAATACAAAGCAGTGCCTACAGCGTAACTATAGTTACGCCCAATCCAAAGGCAAAACGAGCAATTGAATTGGCAACTTTTCGCAGGAAAACGGACCTCAAATAGTCTCAGATTCAGAAAAGGCCTTGGCATTTCGCGAACATTTCCATTCTGTTCAGAATATTCATCGATAAATAGATCCGCTTAGTATGCCAGTTATCAAAAGGCCAGATATCGTTACTCAACCCGATGAGTTATCTTTCAATCATGATGAGATTAAAATTGCTCTTGCAGCAACTAACTCTCACAAATCAGCTGGCCCAGACGGCATTCACCCCCAAATTATAACGAAACTGGGGCTAATATTAGCGGAACATGTTGGCTATCATTTTAACGGTTCCTTGCAACATGGATATATTCCGAGTACTGAAAGCTGACTGTTGTGTTCCCAATACATAAAGGTGGCAGTCGATCCTCAGTTTGTAATTACAGACCTGTAAATCTTGCTAGCATCCTTTGTAAAATCCTGGAGAAACTCATTAGGGATAGGATTTGTCGCCATCTAGTGGATTACTCGTTGCTGAAACCTGCGGACCACGGCTTTCTTAAAGGGAAGTCGTGCCTAACAAACCTCTTATGTTTTCTTAACGAGGTTACCATGAGGCTAGATAAAGGCCAACAAGTTGAAGTTTTTTATTCGGACTTTTGCAAGGCCTTTGATTCAGTAAACCACAAATTGTTTGCAACTAAACGTGAATCTATGGGTATCAATGGTCTTCTGAAAGACTGGATAATAAGCTTCTTAAGCAATAGATTCTATCGCGTCAGGATAGGCACTATGTATTCCTTGAAAGTGAATTTTGTCAATTGGAGTCCCACAGTGTTCCGTACTCCGACGGCTATTTTTCCTTATTTTAATCGATGATTTGGCAGCGTCGCATAAGTGTTCCCGCTATGTTTTCGCGGATGATGTCAAGATTATCGGATCACAGAATGAACAGGATTTTCTTGATGATATAGAAAAGGTCATTAAGTGGTCTGCAACATGGGATCTACCAGTTAACTTCACTAAAAGCTAGCACTTGTCTAAAGTCATTAAGAAGCTGGATGTTGCTGGACCAGATGGTATACTTCAGATAAATGTGGTGCTGATAGTTATGGACTAAGGTATAGAGGTTTCAGCGAACTTTAAATGGGCTATTTAATGTGCAGCTGCTGCACAACGCGCTGGGAGCGAGGTTTTTCGTCTTTGATCAGTTTTATCCTGCAGGTCCCCGGAGGTTTTCATACCATTATACAAAGCGGTCGTGAGACCAAATCTCGAGTATTACGTTCAAGTATGGTCACCTCATTTGGTAAAAGATATTGCCAAGCTTGAAGATGTTCAACGCCTAGCTACTCGTATGACTCTAGAGCCATCAGGTAGGTCGTATGAGTAACGATTGTTGAGATGGGGCACTTCTCACTAAAAAGAAGGCAGCTATGTGGGGACCTGATTGGAACCTTTAAAATTATGACAGTTTCCGTACTGTTCACCAAGTGAAATGTGTGCTCCGACGCCAAGTGTGGGTACTCGAGGCCATCAATTTAAACCGGTCAAGTGACGTCAGGTCAAATGTTCGTAAGTTCTTCTTTAGTAAAACGGTATTAAATTACTGGAATCGTCCTCCTAAAAAAGTTATTTGTTCTATTTCGGTAGGGGATATCAAGAAGGGACTTGATTTTGGACGCTCGAATGTCTCGTTAGCCACTTCGTCATCACTTCGACATGCTTTAATTAGAAGATTCTCCCACATACTGATATTGGGTGACTTTACCTGTCCCAGTCTTTATGGTGAACATGCATCCCACCAATTTGTCACCACGTTGTAGGGAAAATTGGCAACCTATCCAGTATACAATCATGTTCACGAAGCCACTCGGTTTCGGGGCACAAATACACTATTCCTTCTTGATTTCATCATCACCAATAAAGAGTTATTGATTGAAAAAATTTCCTCTAACCCTTCCTTGGGCCACGGCGGACATGATGTCTTGACATTCACCTTTGTCTCTTTCATGGATTACTTCAACGAACCTCCTCCTAAGAGGCGCTGGATTACTGATCTAGGCCTGTTCCACCAACTCGTCATAGCCAACTCATGGGATTTCTTAATGTTTGACCAGATCGATTTGGCATGGACCACGTTTTTACCTCAGTGGCACGCGCTGCTACGTCTTGCGAGCCAAGAGAAGCCCCTCCGAACACGCAAAGCCATGGCCCAGAGAAACGTGACGTGGCGGTGTTACCTGAAAGGACGAAATCAAAATGACTGGGAAACTTATAAGTCAATGCGAAATCGCTAAACAATTTGTGAATCAGAGACGGGTAGTTAAAGTCGGAATTCTATCCTTAGTCAGTGCAAATATTATCACCTTAACAGCCTCGGGAGCTGCAAACCTGTTGTCTGAATACCACGCCCCAATTTTCAACCCTGTTTATTCTACAAAGTCCTCTTTCTGAGCCATTTGCATTTTTGTCACACCCCGCTAACTTTTTGCCAGTTTCATTGCTCTTACAGATCCCAGTATCGGAATCCCGTACACTCGCAGTTTCAATTGACCGTGTTCCGGAGTATGTGGTGGGTAGCTGTGTCCCGGGTTGACGCCCTACGTGTCCAAATGCCAGAAAAATCCACTGATGGTGCAGGCTAAACGCCAATAAGGCCCGCTATTAGGCCTTGGAAACCCAAACATTTCTCTCTTTGATTTTTCGACCCACCGCTCAAACTATTTTGCGGTTTGTACAAGCTCTTAGCTTTTTATACCGTAATAAACTGTTGAACTATTGAACTTGAACTTGAACTTGAACTTTACGCGCAATCTAAAGGAAAAACTAGGGTAAACATCGGTGACTTAAAACTGGAGGATGGACAAGTAGCTAATAGTGACCTAGCTAAGGCGACAGCCTTTTCAAAGTTTTTCAGTAGCGTTCAGCGAAGGGACAATTCTTTACTCACACCGCCTGAGTTGCTTAACTTTCCATCTGGTGTCCCTGCACAAGATGATTTGTCCTTTAATGAGGCGGGGGTGTATGGAGCTTTTATTCTTGTTCGTGCTAATAAGGCTGAGGGTTCGTTTCACATCCACTCAATTATGCTGAGAAATCTCGCCCCAGTGCTTGCAGAACCACTATGTAAGCTCTTCAATTCATGTTTGCACTCGGCAATGGTTCCTCGTGAGTGGAAAGAAGCCATAGTAGTACCAATACACAAAGGTGGTTGCAGGTCAATTCTTGGTAACTATAGACCAGTCAGCCTGACCAGCATCGTCTCGAAAGTATTGGAAAGACTTATACGCGACAAAATCTGCCAGCATCTCTGCCAGCATTCTCTACTTAGTGTAGCTCAACATGGATTCCTGAAAGGGAGGTCGTGTTTGACTAACCTCTTGAGTTTCCTCAATATTGCTACGAAAAGGTTGGATGAAGGGAAGCCGGTCGAAGCGCTCTACCTAGATTTTAGCAAGGCTTTCGATTCCGTCAGCCACAGATTTTTAGAAACTAAGCTGGCCGCAAAAGGCATACGGGGTAGTTTACTTGCTTGGATAAAATCATTCCTGACAGGTAGGACCTTCAGAGTGCGAGTAGAATCTACGTTGTCGATCCAAACGGAGGTGATAAGTTGGGTGCCTCAGGGGTCTGTGCTAGGTCCGCTGCTCTTTCTAATTTTTATCGATGACTTGTCGCCTATCTTGGAGTGCCCGTGCTTCATTTTTGCGGATGACGTGAATTTCATTGGTTCAACGAATGAAGATACTCTGTTGCACGACCTCGAGCGGGTCATTGACTGGTCCATACTTTGGGACCTCCCACTGAACCTCAATAAGTGCCAACTCTTGTCTGCTCTGGTCGACAAGATCACAGTCCAGGTGTCAGGTACTCCTATTAGCGTTGATGCCACACAGCGGGTTAAGGACTTGGGTGTTCTAGTTAGAGCAACATGATTGAGGGTCAGCGTGGGAAAGTTATGCTGATCGCCTTTGGGCTCTGAGTCTTTTCTCTCTTAAGCGTCGTCGTTCGAGAGGTGATTTGATTGAAACCTTTAGGATCTTAAAGGGCTCAAGCGGCGTTAATCCGGATGACATCTTTAACTTAAGTCCTAAGCTGGGCACTCGCGGACACGCACTCAAGCTTGCTAAGGAACGATGTCGACTAGATTCTAGGAAAAACTTTTTCAGCTTCAGGGTGGTCAACTTCTGGAACAAGCTCCCTGAAGAACTTATCTCCTGTATTTCCGTCTCAACTTTCAAACAGGGTTTAGACCGTGACTGGGGTAAGTTATTCTCTGATTACATCCCATGATTACCATGCTTTGGTTGTCCTCCATTTTGCTCGCTATTCACTGTAGCAATTTTAGAGCATCTTCCTATTCTTGATTCTCCATCAGCTGACCTCTCACCGTGCTGGTGAGGAGAAACTGCCTTTTCTTTTTTCCAGCATCGATTATTGCGCGTTGCTCTCCTACTACTATCCTACTACTACAGCGCCTGGCACCGCGATCATCAGAGATTGCAAACAGAGAAGAAAGAAAATTACCTTTTGGCAGTGCATCGATTATAGCGCGGTGCTCCTCCAACTACATTCTCCTAGTCCTACGACCATCAGAGGTTCCACACGGAGAAAAAGGATTGACCCTTTGGTAGTGGTGGGCGCTACTCCGCAGCTTTCTACCGAAAGAAATTCTGGACGCTCAATTGGCTTGTCAGCCACATACTGTCCTGTGCAAACTGAACTGAACTGAACTGAACTGAAAAAGAAGAACTAAAGGTCGCCGCTCTATTTAAGTATCTTTCTATCAATAAATATGTTAACATTTATATAACGATTAATGCCAATCAAATTACGTTTCTTACTTCAAACATTCCTTTTATCATGTGAATATGATCCCTTCCTAATTTTTAATTTTAGTGGCTCATTTTTGTGCAGACTTTGATGTTCTCATCTGGGACATTTAATATTAGCTATGAAAATTCAATATTGAAACACGTGTTACAAATCCGAAAGTCTAGAAAAATTTACAGTATATTATCCAAACTGAAAATTCTTAAACTTTCTGACTTTTGCTTCCACGTAATAGGATACCGCTATCATTTTTGGACGATTTTGCTCTATAGGTTGGAACAGCTAATAAGGAAACTTAAGTAAAAGTCGTCTGAATCGGCCATCAAGGTATTCATTGCTCACGCATACTGCCAATGATTTATGTAAAGGGTCACAATTTAGCTACACTTAGGCTAATATTCTCCCATTTTACTTAATCCTAGACAGCTGACCTCTCACCGTGCTGGTGAAGAGAAACTGCTTTTTCTTTTTCCAGCATCGGCTATAACGCGGTGCTTCCTAAATACAACCCGGATAATCTCTTGGCTTCGCGATCGGCGAAGATTTCAAATAGACAAAAAAATAAACGTTTTGGCAGCGGTGGGTGCTTCTCTGCAGCTTTCCACCGAAAGAAATTCTGGACGCTCGATTGGCTTGTTAGCCACATACTGTCCTGTGCAAACTGAACTGAACAGTTATTATAAATAGGACTTCAGCATGCTGACGAATTCAGCTTAGTAGTACTGGTAAAGTAATTCAGCAAATTATAGCGTACGCAGTATAAAAATATGGTAATGTTGTACATTTTTGCAGGATCAGTTTATGAATCTTCCAGATGTGTGAGCTTTTCCTGTAACGTATATGGTTTTGACCTCCCCGACTCATTAAATCTTAATTGTCTACTTTTTGATGATGATCTAAAATGTTGGGGTACAGTAAGCTCTTCTGCTGAGAATACAATTTTCCAGAACGAATTGAACAAATTGCTTAATTGGACGGTACAGTGACAGCTTCCTGTAAACCGATAGAAATGCGCTGTAATGCTTTTGGGTCCAAGCGCGCCTGAAGATGCGTACTTCCTCGGGGATCATCAACTGAAATGGATTGATATTGAACGTGACCTGGTACAGTTGTGACTCAGTCGCTTAAATCCAAGGAAGATACGAACAGAAAAGCTGCTGCTGCAAACCGCGCATGGTGGGCTATTAGTCGGTCGTTCTCGGCGATTACTCCACAAATGTTTCCCATTGTTTATTCCACATACGTGAGACCAGTTTTGGAATATGGTTTGCCAATAACCTATCCATAGACTAAGGGAGAACGTGACTATTTGAAAAAAAATGCAAAGGCGGGTGACGAAACGAGTACAAGGATTGAAATCAATTCCTTATGTGGAGAGAGTTCAACGCCTCATCCTCATGTCGCTCAGTATTCGGCGTGTGCGCTACGACCTGCTGCTAACTCGTCGCATATTACTGGCAGCTTATGTTGATGAGATGCGCGAGTTTTTCCCTTTCGTGGCGGACTAAAGAACCCGTGACCATGCTCTAAAGCTTCAAAAGCAAAGGTCACCACCCCGAACACAAAGATTCACGCTCCCAACAAGAATTGTTAACTTGTGGAATGCGCTTCTAGAAAAGGTTATTTCAGCAAAATCTGAAAACCAATTCAAGCAACTAGTGGATAAGGTGCTGCCTGTAATCACGGCGAAGCTGTACAACATCGGGCAGGATTTCTTCAACAGGTTCTCCTGGACTATGTTGCTGATATAAAAAGATGCGGCTTACAAGGTCTTGACCCTCTGTCGTCTATCAAGGAGAAGAAGAATGCAAATGACATTAAAAACCGAATCTAATCTATGACTGCGGCACTTTGCCTGGATCAGGCTTGTGCTTTCATACATACATACATACATAGGGGTGAACAAAAAAGGAGCAAATGAAAAAGAGTACCATATGGATGTTTAATTTCGGTGAGTGCACTAAACGTAAAAATGATATCTCCGCAAGGACGATCGTATTTGAGTTAGTACAGTTTGCATTGCCTCAGTCGTATCTCGTAAGCTACACAGGAAAAGTCTCGAATGAACTTTGTATCTTTGCTCCGTGGTTGCTCCAGGCGCTGACACCGTATTCGGACGATGGATAAAAGCTGTCACCGGGCGTGGAACGATGCTCGCGCCGCAAAAACATGTTCTTGCATGTCTCTGGAAACCACTCTTAAACATTTCGATGCTATTGCTGTTAGCGTCTTCTAGCATTAAACCATCGTTAGTTTAACCAACCCAAGCTTTTTAAACAGCCTTCTTCGCATAACATCAGTTTACGATACACACGTTTATATAAACTCTAGAATTCTTGCTTTTGTTGACTAAGGAGTATGGAATTGTTTGAAAGCACAAGCCTGATCCAGGCAAAGTGCCGCACAGAGACTGCACTTGGGCTGAGATACTGTCAGGTTGCCCAGGCCTAGACAGATATGACAAAAAATAAAAATGGTAGTGAGAGTCCAGCGAGTTTCAGCAGGAAGCTCACTACTGTTTGCCATGCGCGGATGTGCAATCGTGCAGCATTTGTCTGCTGTACGGCTAACATCGTGCTAAATTGATTGGCCAACGGTAGTGAGCTGCATGCTGAAATACGCTAGAGTCTCACTACCATTTCTATTTCTATTTCCTCCTCATATCTGTCTAGGCCTGGGCAACCTGACAGTATCTTAGCCCACGTATAGTCTCTGACTGCGCGGCACTTTGCTTGGATCAGGCTTGTGCTTTCATACCATACCATACAGTTTGCCAATCAATTTAGCACGATGTTAGCCGCAGAGCACAGAAATGCCGCACGATTGCACATCCGTGACTAAGGAGTAAAGTACAGCGTGTTCAGTAAAGTCTCCCAACCTTTCTCCTTCGAATGCGTCGTCTCTTCTCAATGCGTTCTTTTGTCCGCATGTACCATTAAAATTAGCGGCGTTCACTTTCTAGGACGTTAGCGCGAATCGAACACCAGATTTCCTAAGCTCGTACACTTGATCGTCTCGGTATTGATGAATATTGTTTGTCGGAAACGCATATACATAACTCCATCTCTATGAAAGATTGTCAGGTTCAAAAAGTTGTCATAGCCGGGAGTGGCAGTGGGGATAAGCTCCCACTGTTTATAAAATGCTCCCATATGGCGCGCGTCTCAAATAGCCTCTGACAACCTAGTCCAGCTTCTGGCCTGCACGAGTGGCACCCGGAGCTCGGCCGAACTGCTTCTACCAACAGGAGAAAGGGCGAGGGCGAGTGACTGGCGCATAAAAACCAGTTTGCTTCGGGCAGATGGAGCTCGTTAGCCTGGGAGAGCCTTTCATCCAGGGGAAGGAAAACCCTGATTTTCAACCTCCGCTGCCTTGCGGGATACCCGATCGCGGAAAAGGCTTCGTGAGAAAAACCTGGAACAAAGTCTGGTAGACGGTTAGTTGGTGCACACCACCTCTTTCTGGCAACTCCCTGCTGCCTTGCTGTTCGCACTTGGTTGTGCAAAGGCTAGAAAAGCTGACTCGAACAAACGGCGAGTGGTGCTGAAAACGCCGCTTTGTACCCAAATTCCCAAGAATCTTCATTGAAGCCGACTCATCCTCCAGGAGGAGATGGTCGCACACAAGACAAGACGACTACTATTGTTTAATTCCTCAAACTTATGCGTGCTGTATCATTTTAGACTCTCCAGTTATGATGATCCCACGTTATCCAGTCCAGATCGTTTCTAGTGACAGCTGATAGACTGGATTCCAGTTGACAGCCGCAGTAAGACCTCAAGATTCATGCGATAAAGGCCGAAATAGTACGAAATGCTGCAACCTGTTTGTGGTTGCTGTCTGTGCACCGACCAATTTAGCTCTGATTTGGCCATGGATGATTTCTACGGAAAATTATAAAAAATCTTTTGATTTGTATCCAGGAGTGGCATTGTTACTTTCGCTGAAGACATGAATGCACGTGTAGATTGTCTATCTTCAAATGAGCTTTTCTTGTCATTTTACTGTCAATGGTGGTGTGCTGCTCTGCTCGTGCTCAAAGCACATGTTTTATTTTGCCAGCACTAATTTTCACAATTTGAAGCGTCATTGTTCCATGTGCAAAATTTACTTTATCGCCTCGTTACGCAACTTGAGCATATCGCTATCAGTTACTCTTGGTGGGGTAGTGCGCAAGATTGTCGCTCATACTGGGGCACCTGTCTAGAGTCAGATCATGCATTTGTCTGTGTTGAGCTCTCGAACGGCGGATGAATGTTGCCAGGCTTGATGACCCTCCTATTATTTATTATTATTTCCTTTCGCCATAAAGTTGGTCAATGTGGCGCTCACCGGATGGAAGCCGACCTTCAGTCTAAATCGACCATATTGCAATAAGTGTTCGCTGGAGAGGTTGCATTGAGGACTGCCGCTCAATTCGGAATACCTGCAGAGATTCTGATCATAAACTTATGCGATGTAGGTCCTCGTTAAAGTTTTCTGATACGAACGGATGTGCAATCGTGCAGCACTTTTGTGCTGTGCAGCTAACATAGTGCTAAATTGATTTGCGAAAACACGCTGAAGTCTCACTGTCATTGCTATTTTTCTTTCTCATATCTGCCTAGTCCTGGGCAACCGGACAGTATCTTAGCCCACGTTCAGTCTCTGACTGTGCCGCACTTTGCTTGTATCAGGCTTGTGAGTTCATACACCCATACATTTCTGATATGAGGCCTTCCTATGGGAAACGCATTGCGGTCGAACAATTCTCTAAGTTTGTAGTCCCAAAAATGTATAGGACCACCTTGAGTACTTCACTCCCGGTTGCTCTTTATGCAACTTCCGATGAAGGATGGAACATCATAGAAGGGATTATGCGCGACGCCGCAATATCAGTCTGTGGGACTACACAATTAACCCCAAAGTCCCACTGGATTTCACAGCGCTCTATAGAAATGCTTCACCAGCGACGCCAAATGCCTTATGGCCCTGGTCACAAAACAAAACGTAGACACGTCAGGAATGTACTTAACTGGAGCTTAAGACTAGACAAAGAAAAGTGGTGGCTAAATAAGGTCGAAGAAATGGTAATAGCAAATAATGCTGGTAACGTGCGAAAACTCTCCCAGCTTGTTAGATCGACGGGTCCTATGAACAAACAAGTAAGTGGTATTCATCATCATCATCAACACCATTACACCTGTAACAGGTATGGTATGTGATATGAAAGCACAAGCCTGATCCAAGCAAAGTGCCGCACAGTCAGAGACTGAACGTGGGTTAAGATACTGTCCGGTTGCCCAGGCCTATGTAGATTCATTCATTCATTCAGTCCTCTCCGTGCCTATGTAGATATGAGTGGGGAAATAGAAATGGTAGTGAGACTCCATCGTGTTTCAGCATGCAGCTCGCTACCGTTGGCCAATCAATTTTGCACCATTTTAGCCGCACAACACAGAAATGCTGCACGATTGCACATACGTAACAAGTACCAAGTGCTTTACTGCCATACAACCATGACATAGTGAAAATATTCTAAAAGACATGAGGGGACTATCTCTGACACAGACGGTACTCTTATCACTAATACGAGTCGCCACATCATGGGGGCATAACATTTTCAAGAACAATTTAGCCGGTCACCTGCAACGGATTAATAGCCTCATTTGAAGTAGTATGATCCTTGATCTGTCAGCGTGAATCTTTCTAATGGTTTAGAAACGAAAGCATGCACAAAGCGATACAAGGCTGCTGCCCCCGATGCCATAATACCTGTTTTGTTCAATTAAGATGGCTAAAGCGTAATCTCCTTCACTGAGTGTGCTTGTCAGAATCCATCCCTCAAAGTTGGGGAGAATCGGTTATTATACCGATATTCAAAAAGGGTGTGAAGCCTTCCGGCGCTAATCACCGAGGAATAAGTCTCACCCTCATCATCACGAGATTATTACTGTCCATGTGCCTTCGAAGATTAACGTCGCATAAGGAATCACAGATGCGAGAGCACCAAGCTGGCTTCCTTCCTGGCAGAGGCTGTGTCCACTACATTTTTAGTCTTCGATAAATTTTACAACTGGCGCACTTATGGGCAGTCGACAGTATATATATATATATATATATATATATATATATATATATATATAAGATATATATCTATATATATTCTATATATTATTATATATAGCTATCTATCATATCTCATATTATATCCTCTCTATATATCATCTATATCTTATCTCGCTCTCGATATATATATATATATAATATAATATATATTTTTTACACAATCATTTAAAAATGACAAAGTGCCACCCAATCAATTTGGGTGTGGGCGTGATACTACCCGGTTGCCCAGGCCGAAGTAGAGGAGTTGATCTTGAGGACTCCCACCTCAAGCCTTTGGCCCGAAAGCCTAACCCGCAAGTCAGCGGAGCGAGATTAAGGATCGCACCTATCGGGGCCGGATACTGTAGGTACAGTTCACAAGCCATTCGCGAGGTAGAGACCAAGCAGGGACTCCCGACATCATCCCAACCAGTCGAGCCGGTGATCCTTGTGGATTCATACGCCTCTTCTGGTATACAATGTCCGCGAGGGACAAGGAGACTGTGTTTGTCGACAGTAACCATTTCTTCAGACTTCAACGGGCACTCGATTCAGTCAATCTTGTTAAAGGGTGTTCCACAAATGTATGTCAACATACTGTGTGCATCTGGGTGCGTCAAGGTTTACAACGACCTTTCGCCGAAATTTTCACCACATGTGGCTTCCGACAAAGATGTCTGATTTCTCCTTTTCCGTTCAATTTTGTAATTGATGCAATCATGGAATTGTGTAGCGGTACAACCCCACCTTTTTAGTTCACGTAATGCCAGGTAGCAAGCTTCTTGATTTAGACCTTGCTGATGATATAGTTATGTTCTTCGACTCGCACACATACACAGGCTATACTGAACAAGCTAGCTAATATTGTGCCCCCGCATTTTGAATGCGTTTTGTATCTTCCAAGTGCAGTGTTCTGCTGCAGGACATCGACTTATCAAGCAGCACCTTATTACTGGACAATCAGACGGTTAAATTGTAGTTCGTTTCGTGTATCTCGTTTGTTGTATCAATAATTCTGCATTGCTAGATGACGAGGTCTCGACACGCATTTCTCAAGCGACCGTAGCATTCCGTAACTTCGGTTACCTCTGGAGCAGACAATAACGAATGTCACTTTTTTGGAGAGAAGCGAAGTGCGAAGCGAATTTTCGAAGTGCCCTAACTGCCCTTCGCAATGGCGAATAGTATCAAAGCGAATATCCGAAGTGCACTTCGCAATGGCGAAGCGAAGCTTCGCACTTCACCATAACGAATATTAGCGAATAATCTTCGCTCAACTTCGATGTCCCCCAAAAACTTTGTTTTCGACAAAAAACCTTGCTACAAATTGTTATAATTCACTAATATTCGTTTAAATTCGCTATTCTTCGCTGAAATAAAACGAATTCAGAAATAAATTATTTTTGACCACAAAAGAACTTTTATTTGATAAGGGAGGTCTTTTTCATGAGCTTTGGCATTGGAAATATAAAAAACCTTCATCTCAAAGGCAATTAGGCTCCTCTGACTCGGTTTCTGAGACCGGGGTTCTGGACCTGGACCTGTTGCCGGAACTGGTCCGGCTGCCTCCAGTCAGAGGGGAGTAGGCCCCCGCCGTGAGCTCCTGGGTGTAGACAAACTCGACATCC
Source organism: Atriophallophorus winterbourni (assembly GCA_013407085.1). Classification (NCBI taxonomy): domain Eukaryota; kingdom Metazoa; phylum Platyhelminthes; class Trematoda; order Plagiorchiida; family Microphallidae; genus Atriophallophorus; species Atriophallophorus winterbourni. The sequence goes on along the minus strand of JACCGJ010024015.1, from coordinate 5,911 downwards.
TCAAGGTTGGCCTCAGGGTCACCCTGGTCTTTGAGCTGCTGCTGACTCTGAGTGCTGGTACCTTCGCCATTGGTGAACTCCTGGATGCGGAGCTTCATCCTCTTCATGTAGGGGAGCACTCTCTCGTAATTGTCATAAATGTAGACGAGCTCCTGGACCCTCTCGTTGTTCAGAAGGCTTCGGGTGGGCTTGGTCACGAGTCCAGCTTCCGAGAAGACCCTCTCTGATGAGGCCGAGGTAGCCGGGATGGCGTAGACCATCCTAAAAGAAAATGAGACAGGTTGAGTATTTTGTATTAGGTTCCAGGGGGTCCATGGGTGCAAAAGTAACTATTATTTCGAAGTATAGCAATACTATATCAAAGTATAGCAATACTACATCTAAGAATGGAAAATAATATATCGAAGTATAGCGAATAATATCGAAGTATGGCGAAGTATGACGAATAACGAGAATAAATTATAATCCAACGGAAAATAAGTGACCTTTAACTTTGAAACAACTTACTGGGCGACTTTGGCGAGTAGAAGGAGCTTCTTGGCCTTCATCTTCCAGTACTGGAGCACGTCGATGTCCTCCTTTTCCAGGGGAGACGCCATCCACGCATTCATCTCCTTGACATAGGGAGGAAGTGGGACTGGTCGACGCTGCCAAAAGCCAATTCCGGATCAAGATCAAGATCATGGTGCTCTTGGAGAAAACCTTCAAGATCTTGGCAAGCGGGTTCCGGCATCTGAATGGATGGTGGGGCGGCTGGGGCCAAGTTGGCCAAGTGCACCTTGATGCTCTGCTCGCACTCGTAGAAGAGGTGACCATGAGACCTGGTCCTGAGGTACACGGCCTTCTAAGTGGGGTTCAGGTAGTGCGCCATCAGGTAGAGGTCCACGTTCCTGCCCAACTCGGGAACTCTGAACTTGATCTCCTGGAACTTCTTGATGAATGTCTTGGTGGCACCCTTGAAGTCGGCAAACAGCTTGATCCTGGAGGCGGACATCATGGCAATCTTGGCCATGTCCGGAATGACATGCTGCAAAGTTGGCATCTCATCTGCCTGGAGACGTTTGCTGACCTCCTTGATCTGCTCGAGGGGCCAGAGGAGGTCTTGCAGGTCCTGAAACTGCAGCTTGTTTGGAATGAGGGCCGCAAAGTCTGAAGGGGTGCTGAAGACATCATCCTTCATCGACAGCAGGACCGCCTTGTTCCGGACGATGGATGTGATGGTCATGCACATTGAAGACCAGCGGATCTTGCTGTACTGAACGATCTTGATGAAGGGAACTGTAAAGGAATGACTTCTAAACTTCGAAGTTATAGCAAATAATAACGAAGCTTCGCTAATAATATGGCGAAGCTTTGCAAATATAGCGAAATATAACGAATAACAGCAAATTATATAGCGAATTATAGCGAATAGTAACGAAGTTAACTGAATATTGCGCTCACTCACCTTCCAAGTCAGCTGCCTTCTTCCTCATGAGATCGTTCCTGACCGAAGAACGCTTGACCCCGGTGGCCAGAGCCCTAACCAGCTTGACCACGTCGCCCACCTCCTAGATCTGCCTGGCATACTTGAGGGCGTTGTTAATTGCGTGGTCGACGCAAAGCAGGTGCTTGCTGATCTTGTCAGCGTTCTTCACAGCCTTCTTCATTTTAACCTCGGCATCCGTGACCATGATGGTCGCAGTGCTCTATTTGAGGCTCTTGATGGCACCAAGCATGGAGTTGAGGTAGCGGCCCACCACGTCCGAGTCGTGCCTACCCACCACCATCCTGCAGTCAATGGTCAAGCTCAGGTACCCCTGGTTGGAGCGGCTGGTCGACATGTCACTGGTGAATTCAACTCCCAGGAGGTTGGTCAGGTCCTTGGCGAGCTTCTCCATGGATTTCTCGACATTCTTGAAGAGGAGGGTACAGATGTGCCCGGAGAACATGATCTACCCGGGGATGTTGATCTTCGGGTCCAGCGACTGAGAATACCTGGAATAATAGCGAAGGTAATAGCGATATATACCAAATTATAGTGATTTTTAATCGAAAAATAGCAATATATAACAAAGTATATCGAAGTTTAAGCGAAGTATAGCAAAATAAAATCGAAATTATCTTTCAGGTAAGAAGGTAACAACTTGTAATTGTAAATTTGTCATTTTAAATACCTGATAAAGTGGCGATTCTCCACATGGCTGAACGAAAGGTTGGCACCGGCAAGGTAGGCCATAATCTCCAGGTTGGTCCTCAGCTGGAGAGGACTCGTCGGGTTGTACTTCTTGGCACTTTGTCTGGCTCCAGACTTGTGCTTCATGATGATGATGATGCTGACTTCTTGGGAGCGCTGGCGCTGCCGCCGGACTTGTAGTACTGGCTGATCGGAGTCACTGAGAGCCTTCTTGAAGAGGTTTCGGATGACTCCCCGATCTTGACTCGCCCAGAGCTGGACTGGGACTGCTGCTGCTTCTTCTGGAAAAGAAAAGAAAAAAACAGTTGAGCTTCATTTCCAACAAACTATTGCAAAGTATAACGATTTTCATGCACAGTATTTGGAAGTACTAAGCGATCTATAACAAAGTATATGGCGAGTTATTGCGAAGTATAACAAAGTTTAAACGAAGTATAGCGAAGGTTGCGTCAAACTGAGTACAACCCTTTGTCTACTGACGGTAACTCTAGTTACCACCTCAAATGTTAGCTTATAACAATTAAACAAGCAGTCGGTTGCTCAGTAGCTTACGTCGGTTCCTTCGGTCACCATCGGAGTGCACTTGTCTGGCGGTGTCTGTCATCTGATCCTCGCAGGACTCTTTTTAGAGCCAGTCGAGTGTCAACATCAATAACAATTCCGGTAGACAAAGGGTTAAAATATTAAAGTACAAAAATGAACACTTTTCGCTTTTAGCGAAGACTTAGCTAACATTCTTTTACGGCGAAGTTTGAACTTGCACTTCGTTTTAAGCGAAGCGAAGTATATCGAATTTTTAGCGAAGTTTTTTGCCCTTCGCCATGGCAATAGCCAAGCGAATATTCAACAATATTCGCTTCGCTTTAAATCCGAAGCGAAATATTCGTTATTGTCTGCTCTGGAGTCAGATATAACTGCCTGTTACTCAAAGGTAGAGTCTACCAAACGGCAGTTAGCGCTGTATTATTATATAGGTGTAAAACTTGAACCTTACGTAAAGAGCGGAAGTTTACTGTTACAAAATGATGCTCTCCAAAATAAAATCTTTTGGTAGTAATGCAGATATACGGATATGCAATCGTGCAGCACTTCTGTGTTGTGTAGCTAACAGTGTGCTAAATTGATGGACCACCGGCAGTGAGCTGCAGGCTGAAGCATGTTGGAGTCTCACTACCATTGCTATTGTTATTTTTCTTTCCTATATCTGTGTAGGCCTGGGCAACCTGGCAGTTTCTCAGTCCACGTGCATTCTTTGACCGTGCGACACTTTATGGTATGAAAGCTCAAGCCTGATCCAGGCAAAGTGCCGCACAGTCAGAGACTGCACGTGGGCTAAGATACTGTCAGGTTGCCCAGGCCTAGACAGATATGCGGCACTTTGCGTGGATCAGACTTGTGAATTTATGTATACATACAATATTGATAGAGAAGTAGATCACCCTGCATAGGTTACGCTGGTTGGGTCACGTTTTACGGATTCCGTACCACCGACTTACAAACCAAATTCTTTTGCGACGCCACATCCCAATTAGCGTAAATCTCGTGTTAGCCGAACCGTTACTTAACGTACGCAGCTAATGACCCTTCCTAGGAACCTTGTATGTTGTCAAGTGGAGTGTCAAGGAAAGCTTGCTATAGTGCATGGGAGTGAAAGCCGCGAGAAAGCTGTCGTGCTTATGTGCTCTACTCGTTCACAAAACTTCATTAAATGCATGTTTTATTCAAGGTGTAGCTATTTAAGCTCTGCCCTTCCACATCTTTTAGGGTTTTTCTTTTTCATTGTTGTATAGCAGTTAAGCATTCGAGACATAGTACTGGTGTAATGCTGTCTCTGATTATAATAAGGATAAATATAATGACTCCCACAGTTACTGGAGCAGCGCCATGCGTTTCGTAGGCCAACTATCATTCCTTGACATCCCAGCGTATTGGATTCAATCTTTGGAACTGTCTGTTGAGACATGGCCTGCATGAGTGGCTCTCTGAGCCCAGCGGAACTGCTTCGACCAACAGAAAAAGGGGCGAGGGCGAGTGACTGGCGCCTGAAAACCAGTTTGCTTCGGGCATATGTAGCTTGTTATCCTGGGAGGGCATTTCATCTAAGGGAAGGAAAATCCTGCGCTCGCTGGATGGAAGCCAACCTTCGGCTCCAATCGACCATATCGCCGTAAGTACTCGCTGGAGAGGTTGCATTGAGGACTGCCCCTCCTTTTGGAATACCTACATAGATTCAGATCATGCTCTTGTGCGATGCAGGTTCTCGTTAAAAATCTCCGGTACGAAGCCTTCGAATGGAAAACGCATTGTGGTCGAAAAATTCTCTCTGCCTGCAATTCAAGACATTTATAAGACCACCTTGATTAACTCACTCCCAGTTACTCCGTGTGCAACTACCGATGAAAGGTGGAACAAAATAGCTGGGATTATGCGAGCCGCCGCAATAAAAGCTTGTGAGACTACACAATCAACCCCAAAGTCCCCCTGGATTTCACAACGCTCTATAGCGATGCGAAATACCACACGGTCCTGGGCACAATACAGAGCGTAGACGCGTGAGGAATGAACTTAAATGGAGCTTAACCCTTTATCTACGGGAATTGGTTTACGTATTTTATGATATTTTTGTGTTATTCTGCTTAATTATGGCATAAATAAAACACATGATTATTTTTTATGGATCAGATGTCAGACGCTGTCTGACAAGTGCACTCCGATGGTGACTGGAGATACCGACAACACGTTGAGGTATTTCGGTATGCCAGCCAAAATTACAGCGAAACTCGCTGCAATTTCAAATAACATTGAATCTTCAGCATGTTTCCGTACGGAGCTCACTACGGATGGCAAATCAATTTAGCATGATATTTTTTGCACATCATTTAAACATTCTCGTACAACCTAATGTATTTTTGCACTCCTTTATTCCGGCACTTTGCCTGGATCAGGCTTGTGCTTTCATACTCCTTTATTCCATCACAATCTTTCTTAAATTTCCAGCTTTCAATCATCGCCCTCCTCCCGGTCAATGCATTTTGCCACATCCACAACAACAACAACAATACACTAATACCGTTGGTGGACAGTTATGAGCGGTGGTTTACCTTTTCCCGCTGGCTGTAATCTTACCCTGAACCCAATTGCTAAAATTTCCTCCTCCTCCTCTCCGTCTTCTTTGGCACTTTCTGCCAATCCCCTTCTGGCAACATCACATGCGACCTTGCCGGTGAAATATGATCAGCATAGGCACCTGTTGCAGGCAAAACCGTTTGAAACGAAATTGAACAAATGTGAGTTTTGCTGACAAATTTTCTACATTTGGGGATGTGTTGGGACGAAATACCCTTACAAATGATGCTTTTCAACCCTTTTAAGTTTAACATCACTGACTTGTAGATCAGTGAGTTATTATGCACAAAGCGCAAGCGATTTTAACTGTCACATTACCGTATTCACACATGCACTCACACACAACAAAACACTAACTTTCCGTGTACGTTTCATTGACGTTTCGTCACGAGAATCGTTTTCGTCATTCCAGGGTTTTGATTTTCTAGAGATGCTTACGGCGAAATCGTGACGAGTAACTTTTGCGAGCTTGTCGCGTACTGTCTGAGCAGCATCTACAGTTTCTCATTCTCATACCTGTTTAGGCCTGGGCAACCTGACAGTATTTTAGCCCACGTTCGGTCTATGGTTGTGCGGCACTTTTCCTGGATCAGGCTTGTAATAACTCCG